>OMKL01148640.1:0-11689 GCA_900302295.1 Parasudis fraserbrunneri | reverse complement strand
CGTGGACCAATCAGGTCTCACTACAGACTGACATCACTAATTGAACCAAGCATATATTCCCATCATGGCTCCATAGGCCTACAATATAAATAGACAGAATGCAGCATATCCAAAATACACATTATACATAGCTCAAAATGCACATAGTCATAGTAAAGAAAAGCTGCCATACCAAGATACATATTTTCAATATTTTAATTCAAAACAAGTCTCTACGACAAACGGTTCATGAGATATTCAAGGGGGTGGAGCTTATTTCAATTGACAATTATGGAAATGAATGGACATGTTTTTAATGCATAGGTATATCAATGACAATAGGTTCACTATGGCATGTTGTGAACAGGTGCCAGAGAGCTGATTACCAGCGAACCTGTGTAGTATCGCCCTCTTGCATTCAAAATGTGTAACTTCATACTGAATCTAAAGTATTTCAATGGACAATGATGAAATTAATTCAAATAAAATACTTGTCGGTGGCCGATGTGAATTGGATGTGATATTCAAGAATTCAGGTCCATGGCCTGCTGTCAGCCTATGTGCAACGTTTCATCCAAATTGGCCCTGTAGTTTGTGTTTTGAAATAAATGGAAGTGAATTAGCAGATGACTAATCAACTTCCATGTATTTCAAAACATGAAAACTACGTCAGTGAAAACCAATAGGTCAGGTAATCATGAGCTTGTAATTCCATGAGTTGTTTTTACTATTTCAGTTCTTGAAGTGGAATTTTTAGAGCTATGTTTTAACATTGAAGTGAACGGGCACTTCCGCATGCACATTATATCAAACTTCACCAATATGGCAGCGAAGTGAATAAGGCGAAAAGTTTCAACGTGGCGGTTTAGCAGCCAGGCAGCATAAGAACGGCATTTGTTGGAATACAAGGCACACCACTTTAAATGTGATTCTGGAACTCTGGAAAGCAGATTACTAAATTGTTAGTGGGGCAAGCGTTACCTGCAGGAAATGGGAAGTAGGGACTGGATACATGCACATAACAAGCACACACGGCCGGACGGCTACCAAAACAAAGAACAGAGAGGCCAGCTCAGTAGGCCGCTACAAAAGACGGGGAAAAAAATCTATTTGTGATTACTGCTTTTACTGTCAACATAGAGAGCCCGTCAAAAGTCGGTTGTCTGGTCGACACATTTTAATATCCCTAATAGAAATAACATAGTATGTGAATTATGTTTTAGGGTGGATTTCCCCTTTAAAGAGTTTGATTTGTAGATGGAAAATAAGCTTTTTTGAACTTTCTTACTACATTATAAATACAAATATTGGTCTGTTTTACAATATTTACAAACATTACCAAAGTAAACAAATCTTTTTACAGCCACAAAATACAGCAAATACAGTTAAAAACTCATATTTACCTGTTGTCTAGTGAATTGAAATACTTTATTATCCCGTGGGGAAATTTGGTCTTTTTTTTTAGTAGTAGTGGTAGTACTTGTATTAAGAGCCTAGTCAACCAACTAGAGAATGAAAACATGTCATTGCTATTTCTTGTTTTTGGTGGTGGGGCAACCCTTTTATTATTATTTTTTTTAAAAAGAAGAAAAAAAAATGTTTACATTTGGATCACTGATTGGGCCTGTAAATTTCACTAGGTACACTTAAACATGTAGATGATATTTGTAAAGCCAAAAAGCTGTTTTGTACGTTTTGTATGTTTTCATTTCACTTCCTATGCTTTTATGTAACAAGAACCTTTGTGTAAAGTCCGATTTCCTCTCCGGGTTTCTGCAGTTAATGATGAATTAGATAAAAACTGACTGGCGTTGCATCGCTGGCTAACAGGATTAGAACAGGTCAGCCTGGTGGCTGCCGATTGGACAATAGCAGAAGGAGGAACTTCTTTTTATTGCTTAGGAGTTTGTTTTGGAATGTTATACAGTTATACCCTATTAATTATAATTTTCATCTTCTGTGAATGATTTGTATCTTACTACGAATCTACCTCATTTGTACTCTGTATTTGCATACTTCGTTTTCTCATTTGTCATTTGTTGTTTGTTCATCAGAGTCTATCTATTTTTTGTGTTTACCTATTTCAGAATCAGAACCTGCTGTGGTACTTACTACTTGCGTAATTGTACTGTGCTGTATTTGAGCTAGTATACCTGCTTATCTTATACCTACTCTTGTGTCTACTCACTGCCTGTATTAGTGTTGTCTGTTTCCAATGTCCTTTGCCCTCGGTCAGACCAGTGGAATGTTGGGAATCTTTCCGAGGAATTCTGGGATTGTCTCTTCTCTTTGTCTTCTGGGAAGAATAAAGCCACAGTTTGGCAAGGTCGATTTGGCACCTGCTGTACAAACCTGTTTGTTTGCTATGTCCTTCCCGTATTCAACCCCCTCCAACTACACCCCACAGTCCGAGAGCGAGTAAACAAACGATGTCTGTTGAGTGACCATGACCCATCTCACACTAAACTGTCCTTAATACTTCTTGATATATTTGATCATGCCATGTATCTGTTTCTATGTATAATGTGATGATATCCTGGTACTTTGGCTGCAGGATCTGGTTGGTCAGCTACAGTATGGTCATGGATCTGTAACCAACAGAGCTTTTCTTTTCTTTTTTCTTGTGTCTCACAGAAAGGATTTGCCAGACGAGACTTCACAGATGTCACCATCTAGAGTGGCTGAGACATGGGCATACCACATGCGACATGATGGACAAGGCTGTCAGATGGGCTAGCTGTGACCTCAGAGTCGAGGCTGCTGCACGGAAGACAAGGAGGACAAGCGAAGAGGAGGACAAGGGGATAGAGTGGTGGATCTTGGCCGGTTCTGGAATACATGACCTGAATCTGATGGACTTTCATGGATGAGAAAAATAGACTTGCCAACCTGCAGGTCGATGGAGTGATGGACTGTGGGTGGAATGCCGTGCTTAGAGAATGATTGTGTATTTGATTTGGCTGCCTCTGTGAACAGCTGGACTCTGAAGGTGTGTGTGTGTGTGTGTGTATACGTACGTACGTACACACACACTCGTAGCCTGTAAGAGTGTCTGTGAGTGTTTACAGAGATGGAATCATGCCCTGAAAGGGCAATGGATATCTTGTGTCGATCATCCCTGAATCCCAGGGGGATAAGACCCTCACAACCTATTCCCCACCTGTGATCCAGCTGGCTTTCTGCTCATACAGTATCATCTTTTTAAGGTCCTGGCTTTCTTACAGCCTTCATATATCATGTTCAATTAAAATTGTATTTGCACTGCATGCGTTATAAACACAAGATGCCTTTACAGAGCCAAGCCATTGAGGGAGAGAGAGACTGTAAAGTGACTGTGGCAAAACTCCATTTAATTCAGTAACTCACTAACTATTGAGCTCCTCACTAAGAGACCAGGTGGGATGAGAGCAGAGTAAAGTGAAATGGAGTAAGGAGTCATAGTTGGGTTTATATAAAGTAGCTTAATACAATGAACCTCTGTTCATTTAGATTTTTAATGTAGCAAGAGACTGATGCATTTGATTAGATGAGCCTTTCCTGAGTTTACCGCCTAATTTACAGAGCCATTGTTTTCATCTCAAGTATTAATGGTGTTTTCATCTGCTTACAAGAAACATTGACGGCTTACAAGGTACTACATGTATGCATTTTTTTTATATATACAGTATAACAACTAGACATGTCCAGTACATTGTTTGTTTCATGTGAGTCCTACAGGTATAGGACACATAATGTAAGTGGGCCTGATATCACTAAATGTGCATTTCACTAACCTTTGGCACGCATTGTTAATATCGTTTGCATCATTTTACTAATGGTGTATTGATAAATATGAAATTGGACACTCACACCCTTTATCTTGCCTGTTTGTGTGTGTGTGTGCGCATGCACATGCATGTATGTGTACTGTATGTGTGAATTGGAGAGCATGACCCAACCCCCACTCTATTATTTATTCAATGTTAGCAGCCAGTCCAATGACAGAGGGGTGGAGTAAGGTTACACAATAGGATCTGTGTGAATAGTGTTCTTATTATGGGAATGGACTTTTTCAAACTTGAACGTTCTTAAATTCATTTTATAGTCTCGTGATCACAGAGAATTGCATAGCACTGTTGCTATATGCACTCATATACTGTACACACACATACACACACATTCTTGTATTTCTATGAGGACTACTGACTACATTCCATTGACTACATTCATTCACTAGCCCCTTACCTATTACATGCACAACCTTAATTCTTAACCTAAGCCTTATCCTAACCCTAAAATGGCCTATTTTGAAGTAAGGACTGGCTAAAATGTCCTCAATAAAACTGATTAAAGGACCATACCAGTCTTTTTGACATGATACAAAGATCAAGGCGCCCTTCTTGTTTCATGATCTTTCACCGTTACTGAAAAATGTGGTAGTTATTTTCTTCAGATTCACCACTGCCATTGGCTTCCAGTGGCTGAAAATGTGTCTTAAACACCACATAAACTGAAGAAAGTCACCACATTTGTCAAAAATGCAATATAGCTTGTGTGTCACTTGTTTTCTGAAAAGTTTTCCCATTGTGATATAATGCAGTATCTGAGGAAGAATTCCTCTTCTTCCTTTTTAGTCACCGTATTAAGGCACAACTGAGCAAATTTCAGGGGGGGTGGGGAACTGCTATAGTCCTTTAAGCTAATTTTAAGGATCCCCACAAGGATAGAAGTACCATAGCACAAACGCACACATGCTTTTTCTTTTTCCTCGGCTTCCTAACCAGACAGGAAGACGACCAGTAGAAACATTCTTGAGACTTTTTTGAAAACACATTGTTCTTCGTGGATCATACTAAATTGAGGGACCGCAGTATTTAATCGCAATGTTCTTCCCTTTGACACTGAAAATGAGTGGGAGGAGAAGGAGGAGGGTGAGAAGCGAGGATAAGTAGAGGTTGTGGTTTATAGTTTCCCGCCCTCCATCTTACAGCCTGTCCTGTGGTGAAACTGAGATGGGAAGAGTGAACGAGGAGGGGAGTGAAGAAGAAGAAGAGAGGGTATGACTGAGTGAGGAGGAGGGAAGAGATGAGGAATGAAAAGATGAGAGACGAGAGACAGACGGAGATGACTGACGCAGGAGGAGGAACTCTGAACCCTTTCTATAGTATTCTATTCTAGAACTCTGGGATGAACTGAGAACAGGGAGGAGAGGGCAGGACAAGGGGAAGCCAGTGATGACATAGGAGAGGATGGTCCATGTGTTGTGGGGACAGGAGCAAAGTTTGGCAGCGTCCAAATTGCTAGTATGTTGTACAGCATGTACTGTTGGAGCATATTATACAGGAGCACAGCATGCATGGTGTGGGCTACTACATATAACATAGTTGGCGGACTTTCGCACCCAGGTGGAAGTGCCTTTTTTTTTATCTTCAGGTAATATTCAGAAAATATAACTGCATCCAAAATCAAATGCATGAAAAAGAAAGGGTGGGAGTGGTTGTTAAGTTTGTTTGTGAAATATTAGCTGACGGGAAGTGGAAATGACAACGCCGGAAATGGCCTGGTGCAAAGAATTGTGGGATAGAAATGACCATATAGCAACCATCTGCTCCACACTTCAAATGTTGATAACTATAGTATGCATACTAACAGATCAGAGATCACATACTTACAATTGCATACGAATAGTATGTAGCACCGACAAATGGGACGCAGCCAATGTCACTGACAAGGCATAAACAAGAGCGGGAAGGAAGCGAAGGGGTCTGCCTAATGTCAATAGCAGACAGTGGGGTGAGTGAACCAAAGGACAGGAGGTGAGCCATGGAGGTCATTTGAGGAGGGGAAAGGGAAACCAGTCATTAAGAGTTCTGGGGGATTTCTCGGGAAGTGATGTGTGGGAGAGCGAGAGAGGGCCGCAGCTTTAGGGCCTAGAGGCCACAGACCAACCGGTCCTCTTAAAGGAATACCGCAGACCAGAGGGAGCCTCTGAGCAGCTATCTGACGAAGGGAGGGAGGGAGCGGCTTGGCCTGAGCTAGGGAATGCAGGGCCAGGAATGGAGCCTCAGCCTCTTATCTCCCCAGGGATCAGCGTGAGGTTAACATAACCGAGGACAATAGGTGAGAGGCGAAGTGACAGAGGAATGGGCGTTGACATGCATATACAATAATGTATAGGCTAGCACAGAAAGAAAGGTCGAATGTGTTTTGGGTATTTTCTGCTCTAGGCTTGAGGGTGTTTCCCAGAAAATTATTTCTTCATGGGCTGGACAACAATGAAATAGAAAAATGTTATTATACAGGAAATTCACTGTTAGGTATGTGAATGACGAGGGGGAAAACACTGGAGCACTGCCAAAGTCAAGAAGAAGTAAAATAGGAGGCGCCACAGCTAAAACATGTGAATATATCTAGCTGATATGGCACCAAAATATGGGCATTTTTAATTTTTGACAAAAGAAGAGTATTGTCTTTTACTTTCAACATAAACCAATGAATAGTAAACCATTTTACAACGGTACAGAGAATTAGCTATACCACAGCAGTAGAATAAACTCAAATAAATTAAAAACAAAATTTAAAAAAATACCAACATAGCAAGCCAAAAGATTAGGTGTGCTCAAACCAAATCAACAATGCCAAGCAACAGCTGACAGAGTGGTGCTAGATTAATGCTTTCAACGCTGACCTGTGGAACTCAGATTTAGAGTTCAAACCTCAGTCACAGCTTTACTGACCTCTTAAAAGGGACTTTGTTTTCAAGTCCTGACGACAATGCCAGGCGCCATCACCCACAGTAGGCAGTGTATGTGTGTGTATATTAAAGTGTGCCGTGTCACTCCAGACACATATCTGAGCAGTGATTATCCTTGTGTGTGTATTTTTTCTCTGCAGTGTCATTCCACAGTTTCCACAGAACCAAGTAGTGTTTATCTCGCAATGTGTGGAATCTTCCAGCTCCAATCAACACTCTACCCCCAAAATCACAGGGAACACAGCGAAAAGGAAGTGAATAATTATAAACATTAGCCTGGATAAACACTAAACATGAAAATATACCATACATATAGTTCTCTAAATAAATTATTCTGCCTATGCTCTCTCTAAACATTCACGTATGTGTGTGTGTGTGTGTGTGTGTGTGTGTGTGATTTGTTAACCTGGGCCCTGTCTGTGTACTATTGCAATCCAGGGAATGGCTGATTAGGATCAAGAGAAAAGCCTGTTAGCTTTGGATGTCAATTGGAAACTACCATCTACTGTGATTGTGTCTCCATACAAAAAGTCAAAGAATAGAAAGGTCCAACAGTATTTGTCTGAGGTGTATGTTCTGCCCCCTTGTGGCAAACTGGACTTCCCTTCTGTAGCTTACAGCATAACGAAAGGCAACACTTTCACTACAGTAAACACATTGAGGAACAGCAAGCTCTTCTAACATCAGAGCAACTGTAAGCTTCTGGAATGCCCTAATCCAAGGCACAAAGATGCAAATTTAGCATTTGAGGTAGTAGATCAAACTTGCAGGGTTTGTATAAACTAGAGAACTACAGATTAGAGTTTATATTGCACACACTGCACACACACACACCTGCAGACATCCTGCTGGGGGTAGATTCATGTCAGCTATTTATTCTTAGAAAAGGAAAACAGACAAAAATTTGAGTTCAGTCTAGCAGCGCTTCAGTGGTCAAACCCAAAAAGATACTGTAGCGACAGAAACTTAGAGTCCCAACAATGTGACTGTATTTGTCCATCATGCATCATTCATGCAACAGGCATGAAGAAAATAAAATACAATTCTACACATGACAAAGATTGAGCTCACAAATACTCAGCTTTCAAAATTAAATTAAAAGGAAAACAGCATAAAACATATTAGAACATTATGCATAAAATGAGAAATGACATTTGTATTTCTTGCACTAATGATTGAACTGTAATAACAATTCCGTGAGGCAATTAACAAATGTAAACCAAAAGAAATGTCCTTGAAGAAACTTTTTGTTGTTGTTGTTGTTGTTACTATTATTATTAAAACACTGAAGAAAATAATGTAAAACATCGTCGTGAGTTCATATAGCTTAACAACTCAGCCGGAACATGAAAATGTAAGCTTGTCAACTTTACACTGGTGCTACTCTGCTGCACAATGACCCTGATTGTGAAACATTATACTACGGCTTATCAGTCTAGAAAACATGTACTGTATCCTCTCCTGTTACCTCTCGGCTCATCAAGACATAAGACCCAACTCACAGACACGCAACATTTACAATGACGTGTGGTGCCTGAGGGCATGGCTTTTAACCGAGCGCAAGGAGCAGCTAAGGACTGATAAACCAGTTGTGTAACTTTATAAATACTCTCCTTGCTGTATCAATGCACATCATATTTCAGAGAGGACTAAAAGAAAATGTAATCTAACTCAGATGTTAGCAACTCAGAGAATGCTCCTAGTTGTGCTCGGCAGTAGCATTGAGAAATTGAAGTTTGACTGGCAACACACAAGAAGGATGTTTTCACATGTAGGCTACCATTGTTTGCCATGGAAAATACTGAATAGACAGTGTCAAATTGACATCATAAACATTCTAAATGGACTGCATTTGATTTCCTGTCGGTTGTTGATGTTAGCCAGTACTGCAACAGGAAATAAACTAGAGTCCAAGCTGTTCCCTAGCAACGCAATTCCACTGAAACCGTCTATAGTGCAGGAGGAACATGTGCATGACTGACAGATGATGGGTGATGATGACGGCGATGATGGCAACAGTAGAGACTACTGGAAGATGATGGGACATTCAGTGGCAACGGAGCATTCGGTGCCTCGGCTATTTAGTGTCAGCGTGACAGTCTCTTAGATGATACCACAGCATGTAGGCTGGTCTCAGGTCTGCCTTAAAGCCTTTCAGACAATGGCTTAGAGGCCTAAAATATTAGCAGAGGCTGGTTTCAAATCAGCTTGCCCCCCTCGAACATGGTAATACAGTGGTACTGTAAGTGTCAGTGAAGTGAAGTATAATGTCAGACTGGGAGTCACCCAGGGGACAATCCACTGACAGCCTGGTTATGATGGCTGGCCATCTCTTTGGTCACAATAAGGCAGCGTTTGTGAATTAATGCTAATCTGGGGCTCAGTGCACATTGGTGCCAGTTGAATACAGGTCTAGGAGGAGTGGTTAGACGTCTGTCGACTTGCTGTAGCACTTCATGTCACTGAGGAAACACAGACAGACACACATCAGGTAGAGGTGAGGACGTCTCTCACACACACACACACACACACACACACACACACACACACACACAGTTAGAACTTAAGGTAATAGAAGCAACCAGTGAGACAGTCATGAGTGCAAAGGCACAGAGAGGTGCTATATAATTTAGGTACTGGACTATTTGACTTTTTCATTGAAAGTTGTCTCTCTCTACTAACCGTAGTTCCTCTTTCAGCCGGCTGAGTTTGTCACGTAGCCGATCATTCTTCACCTGTATGGGACTATTGGGCACGAACCAAGCGGCTATGAACTTACACACCACCACTACATGCTAGGGGAAGAGAGATAACACACAGAGAGAGAAAATGAGAGGAGGAAAAAAGTAAGGAGACACAAATAGAGACAGTGAGATGTATTTTCATGCAAATAATGACCATTTCTATTTACTGAAAAACATTCAACTGGCATTAGACAGTTTGGTCGCGTCACCTTTGTGGATTTAAATTAGATTCACGGCAGATCTTTAGACGTCTACATCACTGACCAATGTTTTATTTGGAACCACTAGGTGCTACATTAAGGCTTCTTACACACTTGGAGATTTTTTAAGGGTTGTATTTTGGACAGATCTTCGCTCAGTGGTTTTTGAAACTTTGGAGTGACTGCACACATTCATCGGGTACACAGAACCATAGAATGCTGATGTTGAATGTTCATTATGTTGCCATTGATAATGCAGCCGTAGCAACAATGCCAATAAGACCAGCATGACGGAGCAAAATTGCTGCCAATATGAATCGTCCCTCACTGCGTCCTGCGTTGAGAACTTCACAAACATTTGTTAAAAAGTTAGCCAAGTGATTTGACAGCACAATTTAATAACCAGAAGCCACAGGATTGATTCATTAGCTGAGACCAGTTTGGAATGTTTTCAAGCAGTATGTACAAGTCTACATGACGTGATAGAGAGAAGATAACATTTTGGCAACCATTCATTGTACACATCTGCAACTGAAACGCTTCAACAGTTTCCAAAATGTTTCCAAAACCAGGGCCTGTATTTATCAAGCATCTTAAAGGTCGAATCTGTAATGTCGTCAAACAGCAACCTCTTGGCAAAAGATGACAACATGGTACTGCACTTTGTTTACAGTTTTTGTTTTTTGTCTTTGTCTGATGTGTGGATTGGATTTCGTATAGGGGAGGGGTTGCTACTGCTGGTCACACTGCAGGCTCTGCCAAGAGAGGCCTGGATAAATCCACAGTATAATAAGTTACTAAACTCAGACCCACACGTCAGGCCAAAACAAAAAAGTAAACAAAGCATAATACCAAGCGGGGCTCTTTTGCCTAGAGGTCGCTGTTTGGTGGCATTACAGATTATACCTTTAAAGTAGGAGTGCTGATTTGAGACCAGATTGGCTCATAAGCTATAGACCTCTCACACCTGTCATAATTCTTCTGCCCAAATAAGGGAGGGCAGCTCTTTCGGCATGGGAAAATTAATCAGTTATTAAACTAGCTTCGTCTGTAGATCACACAGGCTCTTTACCTTGAACAAGGTCTTCTAATATCAATTTCTCTCTCAGATAAGGCAGGGGATTTAGAATTTTGAAGTGGTGGTAAAAAAAAAAAAAAAAGAAAGAAGGAAAAATCGCTAGTCAAAAATAGCTTTGACCTCAGGTCACTCGACATCACCAGCTCCAGTGTGTTCTCGTAGTGGGGGCGTAACAAAATTGCAACATCCAGTCATTTAGTGTTAGCGATGTGGCACTTAAAATTAGGCTAGTTAGAAACACATATAATCCTCCTGTAAAACGTCACTACCTCTCACCCCACATGCAGTATAAAGGACAAAATGAGTGGTAAACGGGAAAGGAAAACACTTCACAAACACTTTTTGCCACAGGTGAAAAAAGAAAAGGAACCAATGCTTTGTGTTTTTCTGTCAAAATAACAACAACACTTAAGAGGTCTATAGTGGTGTCTATGGTCATGTGACCTGAGTGCTGATCCTAGATCAGTACTCCCATTTGTACAAATGTGATAAATATGGGCCTAGGTTTTAGGTAGTTCAAAGTAAAACATCTCCATAATCCCTGGAAGATTGGATTTGACAGTTTTAAGGAACCAAACATTTCCAAAACATTTCAAAGCATGAAGAGGGTATAAGGCTTGAGCCATTAATGCCTCTTCAATTAGCAGTGGATTTAGAATTCAGAGATTGAGAGGAATTTAGAGAGGTGGTTGTTCAAATAGTAATAGTTCTATAAAGCACCATTAGGCCCACAAAGAACCTCTGAATAACTGTCCAGGGACAGCTCAATGTGAGAAGGAATGGTCAGTCCAGGGAGGTGAGCTTCCGGGCATATATACCAGGCATTGTGCAGAAATAATGCCCACCTCTCAGCCAATCACAACTGAGAACTCACTCAAATTGTTGTATACATGTAAACAACATACCTCAAACAGGATGACGAAGGCAAAGCGCACAGCCAAAACCAGCCAGAACT
>OMKL01148635.1:0-11507 GCA_900302295.1 Parasudis fraserbrunneri | reverse complement strand
TATAAAAATAAGTGCGTTGGTAATTGTGAAGTTACGTCTCTCTATTTCTCTCTCTCTCACACAACTTTCTCTCCCTCGGGTGCCTGTCCAGAAGCAATACGAACAACTACAGTACACAACGAACAACACAGTACTATATACACTGTGTTCTACAGTACTATATACACTGTGTTCTACAGTACTATATACACTGTGTTCTACAGTACTATACACACTGTGTTCTATAGTACTATATACACTGTGTACTACAGTACTATGTACACTGTGTTCTACAGTACTATATACTGTGTTCTACAGTACTATATACTATGTTCTACAGCCCTATATACTATGTTCTACAGTCCTATATACTATGTTCTACAGTCCTATTTATGATGTTCTACAGTCATATATACTGTGTTCTACAGTCCTATATACTATAGTCCTATATACTATGTACACTGTGTTCTACAGTACTATACACTGTGTTCTACATACTGTATACTGTGTTCTACAGTACTATATACTGTGTTCTACAGTGTGCCTGGTGACCTGCATCACCTACCCTGCAGGCAGGTTCACCTCCCGCACTCTGCCTGGTTCAGCCCTATATCTTTGTTCTTACTTTAAAATTGAGCTCACTAGAGCCGCTGAAACTAGTGAGCTGCCATCGACACCTGAGGGAGGCCCAGAAGTGGCGCTGCACTCTCAAGTGTGCTCCAACCTTATTTTTTTGGTCACAGCATGCGGGTTGCATTGCAAACTAGAGGGTACAAATGACAGCTGGGAGCAGGACAACCACCGCCTCTACTCAAAAAGCCCACGTCTGCCTGACAGAAACAGTGCAGCATCCTCTGTGGAAACAAAAACACGCTGCTTACGTCACTTTCCCAATCTCATTTCAGGGTTAGTAGTTGTTATTATATCCCTGAGCGACTGCTGCTGCCGCAGAGTTTTTGTGTGAATGCAATAACTTATAGCTTTTCAAATTTGCAGTGCACATTTATGACCCCTAGAGGATGACCTCTATTGATTTTGGTGACCCCATGACCTTTCCTCTAGCCCCACCATCAGTCCAAACCTTCAATTTACGAATTAGTGTATCTTGAATATCTTTTGGTCAAATATTTTCCAATTTGCTGTGCACATTCATGACCCCTCGAGGAAGAAGCCTATTGATTTTGGTGACCCCATGACCTTTCCACTAGCGCCGCCATCAGGCCAAACTTTAAATGTTAGAATTAGTGTATCTTGAATACCTTTCATTTGAATCTTTTCTGATTTGCTGTGCACATTCATGATCCCTAGAGGAAGAAGCCTATCGATTTTGGTGACCCCATGACCTTTCCTCTAGCTCCACCATCAGGCCAAACATTCAAACTTTCAATTTTAAAAATTAGTTTATCTCTTGATCCATTAGTCACACAGTCATGAAAATGGTATCCAGAGATGTGTCTACTCATGCACAACAACTTTGCCATGAAGGAGCTATGAAGTCCGCCATATTGGAATTTCCACCATCTTGAATTATTGGAAAAACACTTTTTTCCTTACTCCCCCTAGCCTTTTCACCTGATTCTCACCGAAATTGCTGTGTTGAATTAGGCATCTTCTAACATCTTCAAATGTGTAATTTAGATAATTGATAGGCCAAACCATATGAGCGCCAGATCCAATAACATTTTGGAAAAAATGCATGGTAAACAGGAAATGCTTCATTACTTGTGAATGAACTATCCAATTTCCACCAAACATGACAAGTAAGGTTGTCTTACAATAGCAAGGAGGCCTGTGAAGTTCTGAGACATCTTGCCCCATGGTGGCGTTATTCTCATAAAACTAAAAGAATTTACTACTCCTCAACAGCTCGGATTAGGAGCATGGTCAAAAGGTGGATTTAGAATTCGGGCCATTTGGGGATATATGTGTTGGTCACATATCTAGTTATACAATAGTAGTATTGTTTATGTATTTATACTGTAGTAATATGTCACATGTCTAGATCTTTGTGTGGACTCTATCCCTTTGTGTGAAATTATGTTCCTGAGACCTTGACCTGTTTTCTTTTCTTTTTTATTTACCGTTAGAGCCGAGGTCTGCCTGACCTCTTGGAGGATGGTATGGCTCTCCTGTAAACCTTCTATAGATGTTTTCAAGAGAACCAAATCATCTGCAAAGAGAAGGCTTTTAACTTCCTTGTGGAGAACAGTATAGCCTGGTATGGTAGATTGCTGTAATTTGTGGTCAAGCTCATTGATATAGATATTGAACAAAGTGGGCCTGAGGCTGTAGCCTTGTCTCGCTCCACATCTCTGTGAAAAGTGCTTTGTTCTTAAAAGGGAAAATCCACCCTAAAATAGAATACACATTTTATTTATATAATACGGTACAGCTCAGTTTCAATTTGTGATTATGAACTCCTCTCCCCCTAAGCTGAACACCAGATAGACAAGAGACTAGTAATGATGTCATCAAGAGACTAATCCTGGAGCTGCTCCATAGACAGTGAATAGTGGAACAACACTTAGGGCACTATCACAGTACCCCTAGTGATTTTTCCTGGGATATGGGTACATTTTCTGATTCAGAGCTGTAAGCCCTACATTTATTTAAAACTCTTTTTTTTTCAACAAAATTTCTATGAGCCTACAAAGTCAGCCACAAATTCATTGGCAATGGACCAACTCCAAAACTTGATGACATCACAGATTCAAGTGCTGATGCTCCGATTTCCAGCTTAGGGAGACAGTTGTCTAAGTTTATAGATATTGCAATAGCATAATGTAAATTCTATTTTAGGGTGGATTCTCCCTTGAATGCACACTCATTATTGCTATATAGGCTTGACGCAGTCTTGCATACTAGCTCCACTACAAGCATTGTGTTGTGTTGCTATCAGCGTCATGGCGATTTGCTGTTCGACCTGCTCCACAGCATGCGTTGTGCTGACTTTGAGAAGGAGAGGGAAACACAGTGGAAGAGTATCTGTACATCTCATAAAGAAGCAATGAACAGTCACTCTAGGGACAAAGAATACCATCAGTTGGCCACTGAG
This sequence comes from Parasudis fraserbrunneri, assembly GCA_900302295.1. NCBI lineage: Eukaryota > Metazoa > Chordata > Actinopteri > Aulopiformes > Chlorophthalmidae > Parasudis > Parasudis fraserbrunneri. The sequence continues at coordinate 8,473 of OMKL01148635.1, read as the reverse complement.
CTGAAACCAACTACAGTGCAGCCACATACTAAAGCCAACCAGTAGGTTACAATTACAATATATGATTTAGAAAAAGTTAAAGTTATTAGATTGTTGAGGTGGTTGGATTGTTGAGTACTTAAGTAATTCTTGAATCAAAACTATTTAAGAACTTGCACAAATTTAGCTGTTTTCTATTTATGTATTTATTTATTTTGGGGTAGGGGGGTCAATTAGGGTAATGAATCCAATGTTCCAGGTTTTAGGAAATAATTACGATGGCGAAATGATCTTTCTCAGAGCTGTATTTCAAGATTTAATTAAAAATGCCACAAGCTTTTCTTTTCTTTTTTTTTTATCATCCTTGAGAGTTAGGGTTAGTGTAATTTTCTTATCCTTGAGGGTTAGAGTTCGTGTAATATTGACAATGCCTATAACTCTTAGTGTTATGATCAAAACAATCTCAAATTCCATGCTTTTGGAAGGTTCAAGCTTGTGCGACTATGTCCACTAGGGATGTTCACCCTTTTGCTGACTTCTTTGGAATGGCAACTGTACAGAGATACAATAATTGCTCAAAAACATGTTTAATCCCCCTCATGAGTACCTTACAAGAAGTACACAGTTCCTTTACTTAAGTAGAAATACCCAGATAAAATAGTACTCTGGTATAAGTAACTATTTAAGGAAAAGTAAAGAAGTATTTGATATTGAATGTACATAAGTATCAAAAGTAAAAGTACATATTCTATATGACGTTCTAGTATTTCAGTGCTTGGGAGCATTCAACGCTTGATCCACTGACCTCTAAAGGTTATGTTAAAGTCGTATGTGGTTCAGTTATGCTGGCTCTGATTATGTCTTTTTGGAATTGGCAGGCGTAGAATTTTAAGGTACGTCATCTTCATCAACTTATGCCATGTTTTGTATGCAAAATAGTTTTCATCAAAGCAAATAGTAACTGCAGGTAGTACAGTAATTGAGCAAAAAATATTGAGTTACTTTCCACCACTGCAACTCACATCATACAGCTTTCTAACAATTATATTTCCTACTGTAGCTAGATATTAGTATTTACAAGGGAAGGGGTACTAGTTAAAGGCCAGGAGAACTGCAAGAACCCCTAACAACAGCAAGAAAGCAAAGTAGCTTATTGCTAACTAGGTAGCATTCTTATTCTGGCTCGTGATTGTTCCCCACATGGGTTGTAGGGTAGACCATAACGGTCTCAATTCATAGTTTAAAATGACGTGTCAACCCATTATTGTGGATTTGCTGACAAAAATCAAAGGACCCTTTCCAGCATCAGCCAGGTTAGGTTCCAACAAGGTCCATATATTACCATCTTGGATCTACAGTAATGTCTCTGGAGGTGTTTTGAAGACATAGTTCCAGTGACTGCAGAGGGATTTTGAATTTATGGACCTCTCAATACATTTTTTATTCAATGCATTCGTTCATTCATTCATTCATACCTGACATTATATTTCCCAGGGAAGATTTGTTGAATGTGCATGTTCTTTTTCAGCTATGCCCTGCTAGTCACTCACATAGTCACACCATAAATTCACATCTGGTAGCTGCCCAGAAGGCCTACAACCAAAGTCTACTACTGCTGAGAGCAGTTGGGGGTTAACTGCCTTGCCCAAGGACACTTCAATGGTAATTGTTGAGGGAGGGAGAGCGTTATTCATTCACTTCCCCCTGCACAGATTGTTCCTGCTGATCTGGGGATGGATCTTGCGACCTTGTGGTTACAAATCGTGTTCTCTAACCTTTAAAGGGGACATCTACCCTAAAATAGATTTCACATAAGTTATTTCTATAATACTGTACAGCTCAGTTTTGATTTGTCAATATGAACAAGTCTCTTATTAAAGGACCATACCAGTCTTTTTGACATGTGGGCTCCAAGTCACTCTTGCCTTGGTACAAAAATCAAGGCACCCTTCTTTTTTCATAATCTTTCACTGTTGCTGAGAGATTCTGTAGTTATTTGCTGCCGATTCACCACTGCCATTGGCTTTCTGGTGTATCTGAAAATGTGTCTTAAACATCACATAAACTGAAGAAAGTCGCCACGTTTGACTTAAATAATACCATGCTAACATCTTATGTGTCACTTGTGTTCTGAAAGGATTTACCACTGTGATATGATACAGTATCTGAGGAGGAATACCTCTTCTCCCTTTTTAGACACCGTGTTAAAGATCCCCTCCAGATGTATTAAACCCTGAAAATGTCTATATTGAATAACAATTTGTATACATATGTTTCTTCCACCAAATTGTTCAATAAACTACTGAAAATGGATTAGCAGCATCTCTACACCTTTACCCTCATTAAGAATGCAAATTGGCAACAAGCACCCATTGATATTTACCAGGAATTCCAAGTCGGCAGCTTATATTCTTTCAAGACATGTCAATACCTGCTCAGCCTTCTGTGTATGCTGAAGCTAAAGGTGTCACATTACCACATATTGGACCATGAGAGATTTCAGGGAAGCTCTCCCTCTCCCTCTCCAGGGGAAGAATGTGGAAAAAGGCACTCTGGTGACATGTTCTGCACAAATAACAATCTGTATAGTCAAAGACATGCCTCCAAGAGGCGTTAACCATAAAAACATATTTTGGAGTGGAGGTAATAGAGCAACTTTTCAGGGGGAAAAAACGAAAACCTTAAAGAAAACAAGTGACATGTAAGAGGTTAGCATGTGAGATGTGATGATTTTCCTCAGTTTATATGGTGTTTAATACACATTTTCAGATACACTGGAGGCCAATGGCAGTGGTGAATTATTTCGGTAATGGTAAAAGATTATGAAAAAAGAAGGGCACCTTGATTTTTGTATCAAAGCAAGAATGACTTGGAACCCACATGTCAAAAGGACTTTTGAATCTGCCCACTTTCACTGGGTCACCAGCTGATTCTGGTCTGGCATCTTGACAATGAAACAGCGGTTTCTCGGTTGATGAAGCAGTTATCCAATTAGCGCCGCGGGGGGACTAACGATTAGCCAATCAGCCGTTGTTTAGCTATTGTCAAGCTTTATTAAGTTGTTTGCCGGAACCTTAAAGGTCCCATATTATGCTGGTTTTCAACAAGTTAATATAGGTATTCGAGTCCCCCAAAACATGTCTTTGAAGTTATTTGCTCAAAATACCACTCAGATTATACATTCTAGCATGGCTTTACACCCCTCTGTTTCAATCCTGTTCAAAACTAGCTGTTTCTGTGTCTGTAGCTTTAAATGCCTGACATCCAACAACTGTGCAGCATTTCCTCAACATTTTCTTCTGTCTTGTAGATAGCTTTTGCCAATGCTAGCTCCATGACAGAATGATCCGCTCGTATTTTCTTACGCAAACGGCTTGAATTACAGGCACGGTCTCTGAATATGGGCGGGTTGCTTTTCTCCGTGGACTGTGCGTTTGGATTCTTTCACAGTATTTATATAGCACCTAGACCTGCTTTATAATCAGGAAAGAAATGGAAATCTTGCTTTCTACAATATGTCCCCTTTAACAACAACAACAACAACAACAACAATAATGGGGACCACTGTAGACAAGATAGATGCGGCCATCGAGGCTGTTCTAAATGGATTAAAAGTACCAATAACTTTGAAATCCGAACAGCACTCTGCTTTGAAGGCAAATACGTTTGTCTCTAGTGATTGCTTAGGGAAAATCGAATCTCCCCCCACCCACAGAAATTGGTTAGAGTGGAAGCAATGTCAGACTGAAGATGGAAATGGAGTGTAATGAGTTGACAGTTCGAAAAGACTGGTGTGGTCCTTTAAGCTGAATACCAGAGAGAGAAGACTTTATTGATGATGTCATCAAAAGACAAATTCTAGAGCTGCCCCATAGACAGTGACTAGTGGAACAACATCTAGGACACTATGGGCCTTTGTCAAACCGATCCCTCCCCAGTAGCACACAACTGCAAACTTTGGGATGCCCTCGCCACTATCACTGAACTATAGCCACCGAAAGAGAAAGCAGCCATCACCATGGCTACCTGCAATTAAAGACGTCACCAAAACAATGAATGTAAAAAAAAACAACAATAAGTTGTGCGTTCTTTTAATTGATATGTGCTTAATATATGGGTAGTTATTGATTGCTCACTTTGGACAGTTCGAACTTGTCAACCACACATTCTGTGATTTTAATAATAATACATTTTATTTAAAGCAAGTATATATTTCAAGAAGCAAAGACACTTTACAGAAAACAAGTGAAATTAAAACAAAGGAACATGAACGCTATACCTTTATGCACGTCATGACAAAAGTAATTTGACTATTAAGTTACAGGGAACAAACATTTGCAGGATTTGTTTCCTCCATTCTTCTGTGTTTTCGTTTGCTACCTGTTTAAAGGTAGGATCTGTAACGTCGTCAAACAGCGGCCTCTAGGCAAAAGATGACAACATGGTACTGCACTTTGTTTTTGTCTAATGTTTGAGTTGGATTTCAGTGGGTATAGGGGAGGGGTTGCTACTGCTGGCCACACCTCAGGCTCCACCAAGAGAGGTCTGTTTTTGTTAATGCTCCCTGCTGGTAATGCACATTCATACCTGCGTGTACTTTTCATGCACCATAACCGTTTTGCGTGACATTTCCTGATTTTATTGTACCTAAAACAATATGGCCACCATTATGATTTTGTACAAATATAAATAAATTCTCCTACTCCTCCTAGGCCGTTCATTTGATTCTCACAAAACTTCTTATGTGGCATCTATGGACCACCACTTTTAAAAGTTGCATAAAGAAAGTTGGCAAGCCAAACTGTTTTGACTGCATTGGGGGCGTAGCCAAAAGATGTTATTGAGGTCACTGTTGGCGTTTCAGGGATGTACTCTTTGCTGTTGGCCACCGACAGCATAAGTCTAGTTTTATGTCTGTGTGCCAGTTGACTTTAGGCTGCCCATCTCCTTAACATCATATCTGTTGGTGTCTGCGCAGTCAGCAGAGATGGATACATCGGTTTGTTTTCCTACCTTCAGAGGACACCAGTCGCTGTCATTCAGCCTTGTACAGTATGATAAACAACTTCCACAGACCTGAAAATTGCCAGAGCAAGATAATACATCACAGTAAATATGAAGCCTTAATTTGTTTTTGGCAAAGTTTCTCTGAGGCTCGTTGCTAGAAGGTATTCGCATTTCGTTGAAATGCATTTTAACGTCAAAAATTGTTAATCACACAAATAATTGTTTTCATCTCTGTTTTAGGTGAAGGTGGGGCGCTATGTCTCCAGTAAGGTTATGGTTAAGGTTAAGATAACGGTTAGGTTTATAAACAGAATCAACAAAGATGCAGATACCTTCTAGCCATGACCCAAGCTGAGTCTTCTCATATTATCATGCTAGCATTCAGAGACCTGTTATTGGACCAGAGACCATGCTTTGCTTTGAAGCCCCACCCTAGACAAAACGTTTCACCTATCACTGATATCCTTTTTGATTGTTTCCCTCTGCTAACTGTCAATCATCTGATAACCACAAGAAGAAAGGTAGATGCTAGATCCCACGGCCCGGAATAATATTTTTACATAGATTTTTAATTTGTAGGTAGCAGGAGTGGTTAAGGTTATAGGGTTAGGCTATTATGTGTACTATGTACTATGCTACTATGCCTATACTACTATCTACTAATGCTACTATGTCTATACTACTATGCACTCAAAGTGAAGCACTCAAATTCGGCACTGCTAGACGAACAATACCGCTTACCCTTAACTGCCAGAGGTGTACCCTCTTGCTGACTTGTACACAATTTGTAAGTCGCTTTGGATAAAAGTGTTAGCTAAATGACTAAATGTAAATGTAATGTTAATTAGTTTCACGTGAACATTTCCTGGTTGATAACAATATGACAGTGGCCAAATGGGCAATAGTGAACATTAAATACTTAACCTGCAAACATGAGCACAGTGTTGATGTAAGTAAGAGATTTGCTGAATTTGTTTTTGTTTTTAATGCATAGGTATATCAACTACAATACTAGAAGAATGCACTCAGCAGAGTGCAGACCTCTGCCAATCTAATTTCACATGCAACATTTCAGTAGGTAGATGACAAAAACAAGAGCTGCCGATATTGCCATATGGTGGCACTAGAGGAAAGGTCACAGGGTCACCAAAATCAACAGGCTTCTTCCTCTAGGGGTCATTTTGTGACATACAACTAACGGGTCAGGGGACATTCATTTGAAAATGGAAAGTTTGGCCTGATGGTGGCGCTAGAGGAAAGGTCATAGGGTCACCAAAATCAATAGCTTTCTTCCTCATGAATGTGCACAGCAAATGTTATGGCCATGACTTTTCAAGATAGCTTGCTATCAGTTTGGCCTGACGGTGGCGCTAGATCCACACATGCACGCACACACACATACAAGTGAAAACATAACCTAAGGTACCAAGGTTCACTCTGGCATTTCCATCTTGCACACTGGTTCCAGAGAGTCTCAGAGCAGTGAACCTGTGTAGTATCGCCCCTTGTGCATAAATATTTCATAAAAATGTGAGTATTCAAGGCCTTGGCATCATGTCAACGTGTGTGCAAAGTTGTATCTAAATTGGATCAGAACTGTAGACAGACACACAGACTCACAGATATACAGACACACGGACAGGAGCAATCCCAGTATTCCCCTCGCAGCACTCCAAGTACCCGGGTGTAACTATACATAACATTTAGAAGTAAACGGGCCAAGACACCGGTATTCTCTTTTAAAGGAGACATGTTATGGGAAATGGATTTTGCCTTGTCATTGTATGGATATGTCTGTCTGAAATGTTATTTAGGTGCTGGGGAAAAAAGTACATCGGTACTCCTTGCCATTTGGTCAGGGTTTGAAGTCTTCAGATTATCAAGCTTAAACAAGCTGCTCAGAATGATTGCCCTTTGTGATGCTACAGCGGGGACACAAGCATTGAATTAGCTTAGAGATTAATCAATTAGCTGTGCTTTTGGTGCCAGGAACACTGCCTACCTAATGTACTGCCCAGTTTGTTAACGTTTTTTACTCTTTGGTGTGGGGTGTCAGGCAGGGTAGGAAATAATTGATTTAAAATGTGGTGTGTGCTACACCCACCAAAAACGCTGTGTTCAATACAAGTGAAGAAAATTAGATTCAGACTAGTTTCTTTGCAAAAAGTCATATGAAATTGTTGAAAATACCCTTTAAAGAAATATACCAGTATTAAAGGGCTTTTCACTCATCTACATAATTTACCTCTGACCCACTTAGATCATTCAGTATAGTGTAGTTACAGTAGATATGTAATTCAAAGTTGCCTTATAAGATCACATTTAGTTTGAAACTCCATCAAATATCTTACTGACAGACACTCACAACATCCTCAAGCTATTATTCAGAAATACAAACTGAGCAGAGACTTTTTGTTGTGCCACTAGCTTCCTTGTCCCTTACAGACAATAATTTTGATAGCTGGCAGCGAGTTCCCGGATAAATACCAACTGACTCAATATCCTCAGTGAGAACAATTTAGCTTGACAGCTGATACATTGTGTAGCTATGCCTAAAGTATAAACATGAATTTGGCAGATATTATTCATCATCAATATCAGTTAGTTAGCAATCCCTGGGTTTTGACAAGGTCACGTGACCAAGCAACATCTGACCTTTCATTACCCCAAATTATAACAGCGATGCCATGCAGTGGTAACGTGGCCTGTGGACAATGTAACAAATAGGTGTGGTGAAGGAAAGGGCAACACAGAAACATTTCCCTTCAAACACATCCTGAAAATTAAGTTGTAATTAGTGCCATAATCAGGTCATATAGCAAATCCGATTTGTAGATTTATATTCAATGTCAGCCCTTGTATTGTCGTCCCTCTTAGCCCATCAACATTTAATGTGTACACACACTCACGCTGGAATAGCAGCGAGGGAGAGAGAACAGCAGTCAATTATTCATGTTTAAAAGCTGGAAGAATTCTGCTGCAGAGGTTAGAGCTAACGTTAGACCGCTTCCACACGGCAAGACAGAGCCGTCTCAGAGGGACACCCAGAGAGGAGACGAGAGGGGGGCTGTCGACGTACCGCTGAGTAGGTCAGGACAGGCTGATAGCCTGCTGAGAACCCAGCGAGATGAGAAGAATTATGAAGAACACAGGCAGAAGAACCCATGTTCTTAATTCATTCAGTTCAGTTCAAATCATTTTTTCCGTGAGGAACTTAATTTGTGCGGTGGACGAATAAGACGTACAATAATCACAAGACAATCATAGCACAGTCATAAACATAATTAATTAGGCTAATGATTGCCTGCAACCATAGGTTGGTAGATACAAATTAAAATATTAAAAGCTGAGGATAAGAACAAAGAAAGTAAAAACCCAGGGGCAATGATCGATTTGAGTGCAATGAGTGCAGTCGTGTTGGTGTCTGGGTCATATGGATAAAGTGTGTAAAGCAGACTCTTTAACGGATGGAGAATAAGGTGTCCAG
>OMKL01147950.1:0-10291 GCA_900302295.1 Parasudis fraserbrunneri | reverse complement strand
ATAGTGACTCTTTAGACTGAAGAGGAGTTGACTCTCCACCACTACCTCTAGATAGTGACTCTTTAGACTGAAGAGGAGTTGACTCTCCTCCACTACCTCTAGATAGTGACTCTTTAGACTGTAGAGGAGTTAACTCTCCACCACTACCTCTAGATAGTGACTCTTTACACTGTAGTAGAGGAGTTAACTCTCCACCACTACCTCTAGATAGTGACTCTTCAGACTGTAGTAGAGGAGTTGACTCTCCTCCACTACCTCTAGATAGTGACTCTTTAGACTGTAGTAGAGGAGTTGACTCTCCACCACTACCTCTAGATAGTGACTCTTTAGACTGAAGAGGAGTTGACTCTCCACCACTACCTCTAGATAGTGACTCTTTAGACTGTAGTAGAGGAGTTGACTCTCCTCCACTACCTCTAGATAGTGACTCTTTAGACTGTAGTAGAGGAGTTGACTCTCCACCACTACCTCTAGATAGTGACTCTTTAGACTGTAGAGGAGTTGACTCTCCACCACTACCTCTAGATAGTGACTCTTTAGACTGTAGTAGAGGAATTGACTCTCCACCACTACCTCTGGATAGTGACTCTTTAGACTGTAGAGGAGTTGACTCTAACTACCTGGACCACATACCACTTTAACATAACATTCAGAGGTCAATGGATCGAGGATTGAATGCTCCCAAGCACTGGAATACACAAATGTCATATAGAATGCGTGCTTTTACTTTTGATACTTAAGTACATTCAATATCAAATACTTTTACTTAAGTAGAATTTTGATGGAGGACTTTTACTTTTACCGGAGTACTATTTTATCTAAGTATTAATACTTTTACTTCAGTAAAGGAACTGTGTACTTCTTCCACCACTGGATAGAGGGTGGAAATGTATACATTTTATTCATATAATAAAGTCCCATTGGAATACTATGTACATGGCTCTGAGATCTGCACATCAATGCGTAATTCTCAGTATTGTGCAAAAACAAAGCAATAGAATATAATTTTTCTTTTCGAATCTATATTGCAAGAATCTAGACTGTGTTTATCAAAAATGATGAAGATGTGAAATTCCTAACCTATTTTTCTGCTGGTGTTTTTATGTAAAAATTCACTATCAAGTGCTAAAAATGAAATGATTCATAAAATAATTGTTACAGGATTTTATTTTAGGCTACTATAGTACATATTATATTATATACTATCTACTATTTATAGTACCAACAACATCTACTTTTGTACCAAACAATACCTTTGGGGTGACAGCACACTCCTACACAGAGCTGCCCTTATATTATGCCTGTACGTCACACAGCCTGCAAAAAATGTTTGACGATGGAACGTCGTTCGACTCTCTACCTAGGAATGTCAAGTGACAGTTTATCTCCTGTCCAATCAAAGGTGTTGTTGGTAGATACAGTATAGGCTATAAAATAATAGGCAAATAATATACTATCTTTAGTACCAAAAACATAAACTTTGAGATAAACTTTGAACTTTGAAGTAAATTTTCTCAGTTTCACAACTCAACATTTACCGGTACTGCTGCCTTTGTAGAGCAGTGTAATCTGCCTATTGAGATTGTTCAGTTAGTTAATCTGATGTGCACACACTTGTAAGTCGCTTTGGATAAAAGCGTCTGCTAAATGACTAAACTGTAACTGTAAACTGTTAATATGTAGGCTATTTGATGTTTTATGCTAGAAAGTTTCCTTTCTCCCTTGGTTTTAGCAGGGCTGGGGTTTAACTTTTCTTAATGTTAGTCTAAAAAAATAAATAAAAGCAACCAGAAATGATTGATAGTCAATGGACAGAAACACTGGGATGACACACTATCTAAAACCTATGGGGTCAACATGACCTCTATGGCCTTTCTAGGTAGAAATACTCAGAATTCTTTTGTGTTTTGTAAATTTAATCTAAAAACAATGTTAGACTAAAATATACACATATTAGGTCAAGTCAAGTTTTTTTATTTCAATAAAGCTATTATGTTTCTAAATTCAAAAACAGTAAAAACTAGAAAAATGCACTCAGTAGAGTGCCAATCTCCACCAGGCGGCAGCCAGACAGTGTGTTCAACCCTGGGAGATGCAGGAGCCACACATTTCTTCTCTCTCTCTCTCACACAGAGCTAACAAACATGCGTACAATATTTAACAAATGCAGAGACCATCTATTACCATTAATTATAATCGCCAGTATCCAAACACACTCGCACAAAATACACAGAGATCATCCACGGTCTGTGGGAAAGAAAAAAAGCCCAACTGTGTTGACAAGTCACTAGCCTACCAAGGACAGCTAGCTGACAGACAGTAGACTACACGTTAGATATCGGCAACCATTTGTTCAGGGAAATCCTGACATTATATTGGTGACAAAATAATGTAGCTGTATGAACACACAAATCATATTCACTGATTGCCATTTGTAGGCAACATGTGCAACCCATATTAGGTTGGTATAGTTGCATATGTAAATGTATTTGACAATGAAAATAGGGAGCTAAGCCAGTAGCCAGACATACTACCACTAGAACAGTGGTACTCACTACACAGCTCTTTGATGACTATGTTGCGGCTCTTTAAGTAGCCTCCAATTCAGATTAAAAATATATATATATATTTCAAAAGATTTTGTCCATGACATTTTCCAGAATTGATAACTCATTACCACTGACATTATAACCACTGACCTATGAAAATCTAATGCCCCCTCCCTCTCCCCTCCCCTCTGAACGAACTACCAAAATAATATACAAAAAATATCTGGGGTCATGCGCTCTGCATCTGTGCACACTCATTGTGTCAGTGGAAAGCTAATGTGAAGCTAAAATGGCAAAAATAAATTCTAAAAACGAAGTACGAAGAAGAGTAGGCTACAGGACATTCAAAGATTAGTTGCATTGGTCTGTTTTGTGAAAACACCTGACGTCCAGTAACAAGGCCTACCGACTTTCCTGAAGGAGCCCCTTCGGATCATCGTTTCCAGCACAGAGCCCGAAAAAGTATTGTCTTGTAGGAGTGTCACAAATCCCACTGAATGGGGTAAGACCCATGTTTATCTCCTGCTGACCATTTACCAAGTAATACTCTCTCTCCCCTCTCTGTCACTCTTGTGTTCTCCCACCTGGAGAACTGTGTGTGTGTGTGTGTGTGTTTGTTTGTTTGTTGCCTCCCCTCTCTGACTCTTGGGGGAGAGAGAATCCAAAGCTGTGGACTTTGTGGGGATCAGGCTGTCTGCAGCCTACTACATTATTCTATTTCTATGGTTATGGACTTCACTACAGTTGTTTTGGACTTTACTAGCCTACATACATGGACTTTGTGCTGATGGGCTGTCTGTAACCTAGGCTACTACAGGGACACTTGAGGCATTTGAATTGCCATGCAATGACAATAATAAACTGCTTGTGATTTTGCCATATGTATTAATAGGTAAGGTTGTCATGGTAATAGTATATAGTATATATAATAGAGAGCGAGAGAGAGAGAGAGAGAGAGAGAGAGATGCGGCTGTACATTAATAACCTAACCATGACGTTAGCCTATATAACAGTTAGCTGCTACTGTGAAAGCGAGTGAGTGAGAGAGAGAGAGAGAGAGAGAAAGAGAGAAAGCCACAAATAACGTTATATTATATAATGAATTTCAGATGTCAGATGTTAGCCTACCTGGTGATGTTAACGTTAGCTAGCCTGGTGGAGATAATGACTGCCTTGGCCTTTCAAGTGTTAAAGGAACACTATGCACTATAATTTGGTAAACTCGCTTATCTGCCATGTTCCCCAGACTCAGACAAGGTTCTTGTCAAGGAGATAGATAGCCATTTCATTTCTGTTTGTCCAGTACAGAGAGATCTGGTTCCATGCTAGCCTAATTTAGCACAAGAACTAGAAGCAGGGGTAAAACTGTTAGCCTAGCCCTGTCAAAAGTGAAGAAATACACTGTCCAACAAGTCCAAAACTGTCTTATTTACACATTGTATCTTGTGTAATCTTCCAGTTCTTGTGCTAAGCTAGGCTAGAGTGCAACCGGATCGCTCTCCGTTCCAGAATGCACAGAGATGAAATCGCTATCTATCCTCTCGTCTGACTCTGGGGAAGATGGCGAATAAGTGAATTTTCCAAAATGTTGGCGTGTGTTCCCCTAAGTTGAGGGAGGAGGGGAGATGCAGCGTGTAACATACTTTGTAAACGTCGTGCATCTTGATGATGTCATCAAAGAGGCTGTACAGGTCGTTGAGGAGCGTCACTACCTCCATGGCAGAGCTGACGGAGCACAGGGAGGTGAAGCCCACGATGTCAGAGAAGAAGATGGTCACCATGTCATAGCCACGAGGCTCCACCGACTTCCCCGCCATCAGCTGGTCGGCGATGTACCTGCCACCGGTGGGAAAACAGCGCAGTCAAAAGGTAAGGGTGTCCGAATGTGTTTGTGCTCGCTACTGTAGTACAGTTTTTCTTATTTACTTAAACGCAGTTCCCGACACATTCTCTGGAAACAGTAAGTGCAAATCCCACAACACTATTTCACCTGCCATAAAACACTGACAATTTTAAACTCATGTTTCAAAAGTAAATACATTTGTCAATAAGTACAACAATTTCACCAAATGGAAATCGCATTATTGCACAAATAAAGACAGACAGTATCAGCATCAACATGACATGGTCAACCCTGAATGTATCTTACTTTATCTTCTACAATACCGAGACGGGTGATCACCAAATTACTGCAATTAGTCTGTAGACTACTGTGTATAGAGTTGCTGTCAATAAAGATCATTTTGCAATATATTTTATATACATTTTATAAATATTCTTCTACAAAAATATGTGTAACTATTCACAGGTTGCCCAATATTTCTTTCGGTGGAAAATGAGACAAAGCAAAACGATATATTGTTTGAAAACAATAATGTTTCTGTATAAAAGGTAAAGTAAGTGCAATAATTCAAAAGCAGGTGTCTACTATAATGTAAAATAAACTGAAAAGATACATTTGACTGTAGCATCTCATTGGCCATCCAGCTTTCAACTGTGAGCAAATTGACTAATTTATTTAATGTATTACAAGATCCCCCTGAATTTTGGGTCAATTGCAGACATTTGCATTTCCTCACTGCAATCTCACACAATGAGGTGTCAGTGCACAGTGTAGTATTTTGTATGTAAGGATTTGCCATCCATTTAAGCTGCTCGGTCTCTCACTATTCAGTACATGGCTGCACTCTTCCGCTGCCTGCACGCCATGCTGCATCCCAGCCTCCACCTGCATCAGTCTATTTTATCATCTAGATATGCTCTCTGCTATACTGTCTCAGTTGTCAGTATCACATCATCTGAGGATGTGGTTGCTAAGGCTCAGCTCTGGATGTCCCCATGGGGCAAGGTTTATTTGCACTCTCAGCCAAATCTGTGCTGTGAGCACAATTTGTGCTGAGAGCATCTTGAGAGCAGAGCCTGTACCGCCAAATGCAACTGTGTAACCATTTAATATAAATGGTTGAATTATTATGACGGGAGTGGCTGAAATGTATATAACAAAGCCCAAGGACACCTATACAATGGTAACAATGCCATTCAAAGAAATGAAAAATATATAGAAATGATATTCCCATTAACAATGACATTCAATTCAATCTATGATTCTATTATGTTTGTTACCTTGGTAACATGCTGGAGAGAAGCTTGTCTGCACGGGTCTTCTCTGCTGTGAGCTGATTGGTCCTCTCCTCCACCACTTCCTCAAGGTGGTTTGCATATTTCTCCAACTTGTCAACCATGTTGTCAAGTATATTGGTGTGACTAAAATACAAATGTAAAAGGCATATTGTATTACATTTGAAGGAAGTAGCTGAGTGGATGGAAATGGAAATGATTGTAAAAAAAAAAAAAAAAAAAAAAAGAAAAAAGTAAAACAATTCTCGAAGTGGAGTTTGATTGAAATGAAATTTTGATGACCATGTAGAACATAGACATTGGAAAATAAATATGAAATAATTTTTGAATATGTAGGATCACTTTTTTACTTTTCGTTTTTGGGTGGCAGTATCTCTTGACTAGATGAAATTGTCAAATGACAGCTGGGAAGGTTACTGCAAAATAATTGGTGTAAGGTAAGAAATATTATATGGACCTGAGCTCTGCCCCCCTGACCCCACTTTATCCAACAAGTGGGGAATCCGTCTTGGTGCAGTTACTCAGCCATAGACCCCGTTATAAAGATACTTTCAAGCTGGACAAGACCTGAAATATAGTCTGTTCTCCTTGGTGGAACTGAACATGCTGACGCAAATTCATCAGAACTAAACCTTGCTGGTGTAAATGGCGAGTTAAGTTGGCTTGACAAAGCCAACTTACTGATATTGTAATTGCCTTTTTTGTCATCACTACTCCTCCTACAGCTTTGAAGCTACCAGCTTCAAAATTTCTTCTCCTTTTTCCATCACTCCATCCTAACCCCTTATTCATAGATTTTTGTAATCCTTGATAACTTTTACACCGTTTGTCATAGAGAGTTGGGGGACGGCTTGTTGGAAATGTTAAAATCTTTCGGTCGATTACGGCTTGGCCAACTTTCTGTTTTGTTAACAAACTTTACATTCTAGTTAATCAAATACAACTACAAACATCCATCGAGCTTGGTGTATCGTGGCTTGGTGTTTCATGGCTTGGTGTATTGTGGCTTGGTGTGTTGTTGCTTGGTGTATCATGGCTTGGTGTATCATGGCCTGGTGTATCGTGGCGTATCGTGGCTTGGTGTATCGTGGCTTGGTGTATCGTTGCTTGGTGTATCGTGGCTTGGTGTATCGTGGCTTGGTGTATCGTGGCTGGGTGTATCGTAGCTTGGTGTATCGTGGCTTGGTGTATCGTGGCTTGGTGTATGGTGGCTTGGTGTATGGTGGCTTGGTGTTTCGTGGCTTGGTGTATCGTGGCCTTGGTGTATCGTGGCTTGGTGTATCGTGGCTTGGTGTATCGTAGCTTGGTTTATGGTGGCTTGGTGTATCATGTCTTGGTGTTTCGTGGCTTGGTGTATCGTGGCTTGGTGTTTCGTGGCTTGGTGTATCGTGGCTTGGTGTATCATGTCTTGGTGCCAACTGCTCTCGTCTTCCCTCTCTGACCTTTCAGGGCTCGTCTCTCTCAGCCGTCTCCGTATGGAGCCGAAGGGCGGTCTGTGATCTGGGTTCTCACTCCAGCAGGCCTTCAGCAATGCGCTGATGTTCTCGTCACATAGCTGGTCGGACATGGTGGGTCGGAGGGGTTCCCCAAGGAGAGGTGTCCGCAACTGTTTGATAATATCTGGAGACGGACAAGTGGTTGAATGGATAGTTCTTGATTTTTGGACCCCTAGCCCTATTTCTTACTTACCAATGATAATGTTGATTGGTAGTCATTTCTCACCACAATCCATGCTGCTCTTCATACTAGCTCTGGTTAGTTAGCCACAAACCAATGCAAAGTCAATGGGGACAAGCTCCAGGCTGTACATGCTGACTGAGTCTCACTGAAATTTACTTTGTGTGCACTGTGGGGTAAATTTCAGTGAGCCTCAGGAGCTTGACTTTGCATTGGTTCGTGGCTAACTATCCGCAGCTAATATGAAGAACAGCATGGATTGTGCTGAGAAAGAACTCTACCAATCAACATCATCACTGGCAAGTAAAAAATAAGGCTAGGGGTCCAAAAATCTGAATCCCTTTAAGACACAGTGTTCAGAATTCCCATTGTCCCTTTAACTGTCCCCCCCAACATCTAGGCCACCCTTTGAAATATGGCGCACTTACGGGCCCGCCCCGTTCTAATGCCGGAGATACGCCAGGCACGGGAGCACTGCCAGCACCGCTGTTCCCTGCTTAAGTTCCTCACCATTTTGATGTATGCGTCCATGATCCAATAAGTCTTTTAATATTGTAAAACCAGTTGGAGAAGGCAAACTCTTATTCCAGAGCACCAACTACGAGAGACTGAGTGAGGTGCGCTCCCCTTTATTTCATTTGGCGCCGTTTGTTCATTGCACTGATTGAATGCATTAATAATCTCAGTGCTTCCTATTGCTTTATATTGACCAATCATAGTCTTGTTTCTTTCATATGCCACATAATGGCTATTTAAAGTATATTTGAGTTCATTATGTATACTGCTTTAGATGCATTAATTATGCCTCTCCGGCCATTTAAGGCCAATTAACATTTTAAGCCCATTGATAAAGGAACTATTGTTTTCCCCTCCTTAATTAATTGTGTCTTATATAATTCGTAAATGTTTGCCCAGTTTCTCCAACTGTTTAGACCTACTGTGTATTCACCATATTGTGTTCAGCATAAGCACCTAATTAATTAGAGATCATATCATGTATAGTATTTCCTATAGCCATGCTTCCTTATGATGCAGATTATATATGCAATTATATATTATATTGTATCATACATATTCCCGGCTCCTCCTGGCAGCGTGTCGAAGTGTCCTTGAGCAAGACACTTAACCCCTAACTGCTCCCGACGAGCAGGTTGGCACCTTGCATGGTTGCCTCCGCCGTCTGTGTGTGAATGTGTGAGTGAATGGGTGAGTGTGAGGCATAAGTTGTAAAGCGCTTTGGATGCAGTCCATTTACCATTTACCATATTATATTATATTATGTTATACTATATTATATCATATTTGATAACCTACAGGACTTAAACACGTTGTATATAATCTCTTCATTCCATTTGTATTAATACTGTTCTCTTGTCTCCTAGAAACCATACATACATACATACATACATACTTCAGTGCTACTGCTACTGCTACTGCCTGTCTGTCATCAACACATGTACCTCTGTAACCCCCTGCAACTGAAAGAAACAACAAATACAACTACCCATCACCCTGCATATCTGCCTCTGCCTCATCATTTCTCTCTTACCGGAGTCACGTCAGTGGATTTTTAACCAGCAAATTCTCAAGTCATCAACTTAATTCTTTTCACATGATGGGCTTCTTTTTTTGAAAAAGTTTGGTTACAGTGGTGACTTGCTGCCCTCTAGTGGTCGGAAAATCATTATTGCAGCATTAATGGTTTAGGCCCAAACTACATCTCTGACTTGCTTCTACCATATGAACCCTCTAAGCCTCTTAGGTCATCACTGGTCTGCGAACTGTTCCTAGAATTAAAACAAAACATGGTGAAGCAGCATTCAGTTATTATGCTACACATAGTTGGAACAAACTTGTATGTTCACCTTTGCTTTTAATTAAAATTTTAATCACTGCTGATAGTGGAGGCCTTGCATGGAATGTTTGTGTGGTTGTCTCTTCCAGCATGGCTGCCTGTGACCTCTGGTGGCCACTTTCAAAGGAAGATGCCTGGTTTGTCTGCGGTGGTGGAGATAGTCAATACAAATTATTACATTTTTGTTGATGTATTTCTCATGTGTTGGCACATGGCAGCTGTTGTTTTGCACATGACTGCCATTGTTTCTTCCAACATGAAGGACAGTTGGGTATTCCAAGCATTCGGTGAAAGCCCTCTGTTGCACTCTGACTGTTAAATTATTTTTGTGTTTTCCTTTTTTTCTTAAAGCTTTTTTATGCTCTTTCCTTTTCATCTATTTTATGTAAGGTTCTTCGAATTGCTTCACTGTATGAAATGTGCTATATACAGTAAATTAACTTGCCTTGCCTTAAACTTTAATAAAGACACATAAAAATGGCATGAAACACCAAATTCTGTTGCTAAGCAATATTCATGTCCCAACTGACCTCCACTACCATTCTTCTAACAAATGCTACTATTTTCTGCCTCTAATATCTCAAAAACCAAAACATGAAAATGCAAGTGCTTTTTGGGTGAAAGGACTACCAGTTTGTGACAAATCAGACAGGCCTCTTTAAAAGGTGGACTATACCTTTTAAAAAGCATATGTGTTTACTGAGATTATGGGTAGAACAGCCAACATAAACAACAACAAAATCAGTATGTGAAATTTCAAATGAATGCCTATTTAATCAGACTATTGCATAATATTTGATAAAAACTAATATTCTATATATATATGTAAATGGACTGCATTTATATAGTGCTTTCATCCAAAGCGCTTTACAACTTATGCCTGACATTCACCCGTTCACTCACACATTCACACACCGACAGCGGAGGCAACCATGCAAGGTGCCAACCTGCTCGTCTGGAGCAATTAGGGGTTAAGTGTCTTGCTCAAGGGCACTTCGACACGCTGCCGGGAGGAGCCAGGAATCGAACCGGGAACCTTCAGATTACCAGACTGAGCCACTGTCGCCCCTTA
>OMKL01147349.1:0-10256 GCA_900302295.1 Parasudis fraserbrunneri | reverse complement strand
CCTTCTCACATTGTTCAGGAAGAACCTGCAAGCTCTTGTTGTCGAGGCAATGTGGGGAGAGAAGTCCAGGTGGTCGTCTAGGACCACACCCAGGCTCTTGGTGGTCTTGGTTGGGGACACAACTGTGTTCTCCACAGTGATTGAAAGATCCACCAGAGGGGAGGACTTGGCGGGGAGGTAGAGCAGCTCTGTCTTGCCAAGGTTTAGCTTAAGGTGATTGGTTGTCATCCAGGTGGAGATGTCGGCCAGGCAGGCTGAGATTCATGTGGAAACGTGGGCGTCTGTCGGGGGAAAGGAGAGAAAGAGTTGCGTATCGTTGGCGTAGCAGTGATATGAGAAACCGTGGGATAGGATAGTGTTGCCAAGAGATTTAGTGTAGAGAGAGAAGAGGAGGGGACCTTGGACCGAGCCCTGGGGAACACCTGTCCGTAGGGGTCGCGGTTCCGATGAGGTACCCCTCCAGGATACCTGATAGGAGCGTTTGTCAAGGTAAGAGGCCAGCCATGCCAGTGCAGAGCATATTAAGCCTATCAACTTATTCGCCCACTGTGGATCAACTTAACTGCATAGTGAACCATCAAGGCCCACTCACGCCCCTAAGTCTTAGGAAAAGCATAATCATCCTACCGTTGTTTTAATGTTAATTCACTGTTCCAACGTGCCCTCGCACCGGGGCAGGCATACGTTCATACACACACGCAAAGGGACGTGATACACAAACAGACTCTTTAACCAGGTGGCTGTGGCCACTGGAGGACGGGTGTTAGGAAAACAAAGGCCAGAACAAAGGCTTGGATTGGGGGGGAGGGGTTGGGTGCCTGTTAAGGGCATAGCCCCGGTGGCATAGCCTACACAGCCAGAGAAGGTACACGCGTGAAGACACGTACACAAATAGGCATAGTAGAAGCCGTAAACTGACTGAGTAAACATGGACCACCCAACCTATTATACTAGCCTACTCACTTACTGTTAGATAGATACTCACACGTGCACACATTACTACACATGAAGAACACAAAATGAAAAAGTAAAAACAAACAACAATCACAGCAAACTCAAAACGGGTACACATATATAAAATAAAATATATTAATTCAGAGGCCTCAGGGAAAAACTTTCGTAGTGCTTCAAAATCTTTTTACTTTTTTTTGTTGTTTAGAAAACTGAATGATTTGAATAGAGAATTTAGTTCCAATAGAACGTGTGATATCTTAGGTAGTGATCCAAACACACTTTTATACTAATACGCTGGGCGAAAGGTGAATTTCCCCAAGGGGATTAATAAAGTAACTATCTATCTATCTATCTATCTATAACGTGTGTAACCTACAAGCATTACATACACTACTTCTCACACGTGCATTACCCACAGGCATCAAATGTTGCACCTCACACGTGCACAACTGTCACAAAAGCTTTACGTGCAAACACGTAACGTCCTAACACGTCCTGGGGTTACTCATCGTGTGTGGTTTTAGGGGGAGGGGGATAACAGAGATTTAGGAGAAGGGGAGAGGGAGGGGGAACGGGCCTCGACAATCCACGACACATGCAGTACAAATGTGTTATTTTCGCCTATTCTAAGAATTGTGTATTTGACCGTTTCTGCATACTGGGGTCCACAAACAGTCACAGTTTACAGTTTAGTCATAGTGAAATCACCTATTGTGACCTCTTAAGATAATCACAGCCTCATGACACTTCACAACCACAAATTAGAGACCTGGGTCATTCAGAGTACGCATGGCTTTCCTATGTTTATTGACCATAATGGGGAGTTTCTGAGCAATTTCTAGAACAGAAGTGCTCACCATCCAATCACAGAAGAATGCAATTCTTACAGAAATCTCCAAATGTCAAAAAGTTTTTGATACCAAATCACAGCATGAATCATCTATGGTGTCCCTCAAGGTCTTGGTGTCTTAATGTGGTATTTCGAAGGGATTCCTGACCATTAAAAAAAAAAGAAATCAATTCTCAAGTGGTCAAAAATGGTAAATTTTTGCACCAAATCTGTGTAACAAATGGTATCAAACCAAAAATTGCTGCTACAACTTATGAGACATAGTTGAGCATGGGAAGCCATGGGAAGTATGACCATCATATGCTTCGACCATAATGTTCTAAGCTTCTTTTTTATTTGTATTTTTTATTTTTTTTATTTACTCAACTTCATTTAAAACTTGTCACACAATGCTGAGCTGCATCTCAAATTAATCTTCAGGTTCACACTTATATGTGGTATCTATTATTGACCTGCTATCTCCCCCTGAAGACCCCCCCCCCCAAAAAAAAAAGACAAAAATTGGTCTATGTGTGTCTCAGAGGGTCAATAGTTGTGAGTATGTGTCATTACTCTTATTCTATAGCCTTTTGGGTGGAGCGGAGTTATTTATATAGTACATTTCATACACAGAGGCAAAGTACTTTACATAAATACATACAAAGAAATACAAGGAGATCATAAAGAGCCTACAAAAAGCGTAAAAAAGAAGAATAAATGTCAAAGTGCAATTATCGGTGGGCTGCACTAACAGCAACTTAATTTTAATGAAAGAACATAAAAGTTTTTAGTCTGTTTTTTTGTCTGCACAGCAAGTATTTTACTCAAGTGCTGAACTGGACTTGAGATAATCAATTTGACGGAACTTTATACTTTAAAGATCCCCTCCAGATATATTTTAAGTTGTTAAAAAATTTTCTATATTGAATACAAATTTTTATAAATTAGTGACATCACATATGCAATTCAGATTTCAGGGAGGTACAGAGAAGCTCCCCTTCTCCAGGGGAAGAATGTGAAAAAGGTGCTCTGGTGACAAGTTCTGCACAAATAACAATCTGTATAGTCAAAGTCATGCCTCCAAGAGGAGATAACCATAAAAAACAAATTTTTGAGTGGAGGGGATCTTTAACATACATACATTACATATATTAAACCCCATACTTTTACTCAACTACACATCTTAAATAAACTGCAGTTACTACTTTAATTAAAAAGGTGTAGTGGTAATACTTTACATTAGGGCACATAATATTACCTAATGAATGAATATGAACATATATGAATATGAATATGTTAACAAACTGTCGATTAACCATCAGTTAGCCAAGTCTCAGACCCGATGTCTCAGTGCAGGGAAATCCTTCCAGAATGGCTCCTGCTTCACTTCCCAATGACATATTCAGTAAAGAACTATACATTTCACTCTCACTTTCACTCTCAAATCCTCATTTTACCTCTAATACTAAAAGTTAACTACTAGCCTGCTACTAGCACCAGGGTGCAGACATGGCAATGTTCTCAAAGCAGCATGACAGCTTCTCAGGCTAACTGCTGCTTTACCCTCATTAAAGTAAATGCTATAATTAATCCTGAATGGGTAGACTTTCTCCCATTCAGTCTTGGGAATATTAATAAACAAACATAGCTTCCATAGGCTTCTGCTGGATGCAAATGCAAGTCACAGAGGCTTATTGATAAAAGTCCAAAAGTTGAAAGGGGAACAACGTCCATTTTAAGAATTCATACATGTTATTCCTCTGGTCTAAGACAGTCCAAAAATACCAGTGAACATGAACGACTCTCTCCCAAATCCATAAACTATAAAACTCAAATTTGTGATGTCATCAGATATAAAGTCTGAAGCTGCTCCATAGACAATGAATTGGAAAGGATTGTAAAGATGGCCCTGAGGGCACCCATGGGAATGTTCTGAATATAGGGGTACATTTTCTGTTTCAGAACTGAGAATACTACAATAGAATAAAGCTCATTTGGGTATAAAAATAAAAATAAACAGTCTCCCATTGATTGTCTATGGAGCTGCTCCAGATTTTATACCTGATGACATGACAAGTTTGATTCTTACTTCTCTGGTTTCTGGCTTTGATATAGAGGAGCTCATGTTCACAAATATTGATTGAACTTTCCTAAGCTATGGAAATAACTTATTGGAATTCTTGATTTAATTCTTTAAGATGCCACGTCCTGCCACTGCACGAGGCTTCTTTCTGTCTCTTTAATGTTCACCGCCTCAGCAAAAACAGCCGTGAAAAGTAGCGTAAACAAATCAGCAAATGAACTCAATATGCACTCATTTGTTTTTGCTTGTAATATTAGTCTACATATCATTCCTGTTGTGAAATAAGATAACTCATCACATTCAAGCACATACAAATCTAAGTTAAAGTGGAGTTTATCTTTTTATTTTAATTTAAAAAAAAATGTTTTACTTTGTGTCATTTTTGTCATTATTGGTATGGAAGAAATTATATGTGTATGCATGGACTGTAATGTATTTTGAGCTGCATCGCACCAAATTCCAATCAATTTGTTGAAATGGCAATCAAAATTATTGAACTTGAACTCTTTCCTCGTGCGTCTCCTGCACGCCGACAGAGCGCGCGCGCGCGCGCCTAAAGCATGTCTCAGTGCGCGCGGCTGTTCAGTATTAGAACATTTTATGAGAGCTTTAAAACATGTCAGTCACGTAGCGTACGACGAGTGAGGATCTCCTCTGTCTCCTGGACAGCGACCTTATAGGACTCTACAGTTAATCCCATCAGTGGAGGTTTCGCTGGGAACGCAAGAGGAGCGAGGTTTACTGTCCGACGTTTTGTCAAAAGACGGCTTTCTGAATACATTTAAAAAAAATGAGTGAACTTGGGCATGATTCTTCTGACCACAGGTGTCCAGCGGTGACTGTCGTAAGCGGCGAAAGCACACCAGCTACCGGACCAGACAAGTTGGGTAATTTCGGGATCATGCCCCGCACCCGTCGGATACACCGAAGCCGCAACATCTGGTCCAAAGACCACAAGCCTCGAAACATCCACAAGCTCGTTTTACAGTACATTGTGCCATCCATGAACTCATACGGCATGTGCATCGTGGACGATTTCCTAGGTAATAAAGTAGGGGACAGAATATTGCAGGAGGTCAAGAACGTTCACTACGGGGGGGAAATGAAAGACGGGAAGCTAGCGAATGGAGGTTTTAGTCAAAGTGAGAATGTACGGGGGGATAAGAATGCCTGGGTGGAAGGAGACGAGCCCGGGCGTGAGAACATTGGCTATCTGCTGGCAAAGATGGATAAACTCATCACCTATGCAGACGGAAGGCTGGGAGAGTACAAAATCGGAGGGAGACAGAAAAAGGTTAGTAGCCTGTACATTGTTTCAAAAGGCGTGGATAGATGAATGCACCATGTAGGATTTGAATTTATTTATTTATTTATTTATTTACTTACTTATTTACTTATCAATTATCATTTGGTTATTTGCAATATTGCCAAGGCCTTGTGTTAGGCTGTCAACATTTTAGATAATTCCTCGGCTAAGGTAAACCCTAAAAAGTGTGGATAGGCTAGGTTCATAACAAAAAATAAAAAAAAATAAAAACAGAAACGCAAAGTCATTACAATGTGGTGATTCACAATATTGTTTTGTTTTGTCAAAGCCAACACGGTGTTTCATCTTGCATTTTGCACGAGCCGATTAGGATTATAGTCTATAATTAAAAGCCGACACTGACAGCATGCTTTCCTTAATAAGTTTCCATTATTAGGCTAATAATAATAATAATAATAATAATATTGATGATGATGGTGATAATAATGATAATAATATCATCCTATTATTATTATTATTATTATTATTATCATCATCATCATCGTCACCCCATCGCCTACCCTCTGCCCTTGAGCAACACCCAAACAATGTTGAACGGCGCACGGCCAAGTTCATGTTTTCTTGTGCGCGGACGTGCTGTGAGCGCGAGGGCTACATGCGACTCGTGGAATCCTCAATGGCGGATGGACACGCCTAGAGCACAGACATAACCTAGTTCTAACCCCGACTGGGTTATCAGTTTAATTGCGTTAGATACGCTTCAAATTACATGCGTATGATCCCAGTCATTTAGCCAAGAGTAGTCTAAATGTTTGGATGTTCTATAACACAACGATGTTCTGCTTTAAATACGTTTCAGTCAATACAGTTCAGACTATAGCTGGTATACAGTCGCATATAGGACATTGATCTTAACTTAAACGTGATCATAAGCAATATTTTTCCATTCTGTAGAGATAAACGAAACTTTAGCGAAACGTGTAACCGACTTATGGTAAACTCTTACAAGGAGGTGTAGGTTCAGATGCTTGTATGAACACCAACATTTTCTGTATGACACTGCACCAAAATAATAATAATAATAATAATTAATAAATAAATAAACGACGAGCCTGTAGCCTATGCAATAAAGTAGGCTTAATAGGTGTTTACTTATAGGTTAAACTTCCACACACACAAAAACACGTGTTATTTGTGGCTATTAGGATATCTGAATGACTGAATAAACGCATACAGTAATTTTCCTAAGAGTGAGATGTTCTGTTAAAAAACTAAGTTAAGGCTTACAGTTATGCAATACAGATGCGTGCCTCTATTCCTAGGCTCTAAATACCTGCGTATGAGCAGCGTATTTTATTAGTTTCGATGACTGAATGAACTTGACCAGTCACTCCGCCCAGATAGAGAACAGCATCACACGCCGCCCACGTTCCTCAGTTCCATGGAAGGCTGTAGCAGCAGGTGCCAGTCACCCACTCCCTCTCTCTCTGCGCTTCAGCCTGGATATACCACACTCAGCCTTATCATGGACACAATACAATCAGGCCTTTAGGATTGCATGGGTTGCCTGAAGCCAGGTCATTTGAAGTGGAAAATCCCTTTCTCTCCGTCATAGGCAGTTCGTCTCTTCTCTTGGCGTTTACGCGCGTACTGGCTCCAGAAGACGCCGATTTAGCCGATGAAGAATACAGAATATCCAGAATTCTCTCAGTTATAATCTTGTCCTATATCAATCGTCCAACATGCCTCTTATTCAGCATATTACAGACTCGAACTTGGAGCGTTTGGCTTTGGACCGGGTTGTCCCGTCCCTACTGGAGCTGGGCTTCTGTTACGTGGACAACTTTCTCGGGGACCTGATAGGGGACATTGTTTTAGAGCAGGTCAAGGACATGCACAGCGCTGGGATACTGCAGGACGGGCGGTTGGCTGCTACCGGCAGCCCGGGCTCCGTCCCAGGGTCCCCCAAAATAATGATTCGTGGCGATAAGATAGCCTGGGTGAGCGGGGCGGAGAGGAACTGTGAGGCTATTAGTTTCCTATTGACTCTGGTCGATAAGCTGGTTTCGCTGTGTATCGGTCGCCTGGGGAAGAGAATTATCCGAGAGAGGTCCAAGGTAAGCACCATGACGCGTCATGAGGGCGCACGTAGCCAAATGGCTAGAAACAGATGGGAGCCCATTTGAGAGTGCAATTATCTATTCGGCTATTATTTTACATTCTCTGTTACTCTAGTGAAATTGATGACATACATTCATTTTACACTTACAAGGACGAATCTGTAGGGCAGTGAGCAACATTTTATTTCATTTTATTTATTTATTTATTTATTTATTTATTTATTTATTTATTTATTTATTTATTTATTTATTTTCTGTTGATTGATTTACTGTGTGATATGGATTTACATCAACAAGACAAAATAACAGACAGTCAGCTTTTGATTATTATTTTGAGTATTTTGGCCTTAATCATGTAAAAAAAAAACTTAAAAAAAACATACACAATGACACCAGCAAAAATACTAATTTTATCTACAGTAAGTGACCCAAAACTATTGCCACAGACTGTCTCTGTTAGTTTACAACTATTATATTGAATTCTGTGTAGCAGGTCAGTGAGCTCCAGTGGCGGAAATCCTAGCGATCAAAAACATGGTAGAGGAAAAAAGTATTGATGTATCTGCTTTTGATTGTACTGGTATCAAAAGTAAAAGTTGGCTACACTTACTACATGAGATTCTAGTATTTCAGTGCCTGGGAGCTTCAGTCCCTGTTGGGACCTCTTGATGAGGTAAATGGGAGCTTCAGTCCCTGTTGGGACCTCTTGCTGTGGTAAATGGGAGCTTCAGTCCCTGTTGGGACCTCTTGCTGTGGTAAATGGGAGCTTCAGTCCCTGTTGGGACCTCTTGCTGTGGTAAATGGGAGCTTCAGTCCCGGTTGGGACCTCTTGCTGTGGCAAATGGGAGCTTCAGTCCCGGTTGGGACCTCTTGCTGTGGTAAATGGGTTGCTCATCTAAGCATACTGGCTGTCATTGCTTCCTTCTCCAGTCAGGTGGTCTAAACTTTGAAAGTGCATTATTTTATGAATTATGTTTATATGTAAATCCCCCCACTTCTGGCTTTATTCATACTCTGATTTGTCAAATATTTTTAAATTCTCAAATAGAGGCCCTGCACGGAATATTTGTGTAGTTCTCTTTCTTCCAGTATGGCTGCCTGTAACCACTGGCAACCACTTTCAAAAGTAAATGCCTAATTTCTGTTCTGAGAAGGTAAAACACTGGAAAAGCCTGATGTTACTGTTCTACTGTGACTTGTTTACAAGATCCAGTAATAGCACACCAAATGCACATAGCAACCATTGTTTTGCACATAGCAACCGTTGTCTCTCCCACTGTCATGCACAAAACAATGGTTGCTATGTTACAGGCAGCCATGTTGGAGGACAGAGAACTACACAAACATTCTGTGCAAGGCCTCTATTGATTAAATGAGCTAGAAGGACTGAGAGTGACAACTTAAAGGAATAGTTCTGATTTTTGGAACCCCAGCCCTATTTCTCACTTATCAATGATGATGTTGAGTCCTTTCTCAGCACAGACCACGCTGCTCCTCATACAAGCTCAGGAGTTAGCCAGAAACAAACGCAAAGTCAATGGGGTCAAGCTCCTGTCTGTACAGGCTGACTGAAGCTCACTGAAACTTACTCCACAGTGCAACACAAAGTGAATTTCAGTGGACTCTACTGACTCAGGACTCAACATCATCATTGGTCAGTAAGAAATAGGACTATGGATCCACCAATCAGAATGATCTCTTTAACATGAAGCTGACATGGTTTGTTGACGTTTGTATTTGTAAACAGCTGAGAGAGGCAGAATTGTATTTTGTTAAGAAAGTAAAAAAAAAAAGAAACATTTTCATACACAGTGGCAATTCAAAGTGCTTTACATAAAATAGATTTAAAAAAAGAAAAGGAAAGCGCATTGAAAAATAACATGATTTTAAAAAGTATAAAAGGCATAAAAAGAATATCACAGTGCATTTTTAAATTAAAACAAAAATAATCAGCCAGTGTGCCCTTTGAAAATCTGTCTATAATATGTATCCATAAGAGATTCACTCAAAATCTTTTGAATTGGGGCTTTAAATGGATTGACAACTCTGCTTAAAAAGTTGCTTTTTTTTTTTTTTAGATTTAGTTGCTTTTTTTGTGAGCGTGTAGGCCACCCAAGATTTCAATAGACAGGGAAAGGTGAACATAGTGTAATACTACACTCCAATACACATTTATTTAGTCAGATAAAATAAAATATGTTTGAGTCCCCGTGGACCTGAATGAAGGCCCTCTGGGGGAAACAAAAATATGTGAAATGCACTACATGCCTTATACATCCATTCCAATACTGGTGCTGAATATCTGTCTGATAACAGGCTAAAATATGGTATAGAATATGATGGAGAATTTCCCTGATGTCAAAATTCGATACCAAGAAACATGTCTTAACGTGTCAGAAACCTAAGCAAAGCAACTTGATTTTCCACATTTTTTCCACATAGGAGCATCTTAGATCTCTCTAATGGAGAACAATGGACACATAGGCTCAACAATTCTTGTCCAATGACCCCAAACTGATAGTCTAAGTCTATACTGTTCAGTAAACTGATGGTCTAAGTCTATACTGTTCAGTAAACTGATGGTCTAAGTCTATACTGTTCAGTAAACTGATGGTCTAAGTCTATACTGTTCAGTAAACTGATGGTCTAAGTCTATACTGTTCAGTAAACTGATGGTCTAAGTCTATACTGTTCAGTAAACTGATGGTCTAAGTCTATACTGTTCAGTAAACTGATGTTCTAAGTCTATACTGTTCAGTAAACTGATGGTCTAATCTATACTGTTCAGTAAACGGATGGTCTAAGTCTATAATGTTCAGTCAAACGGATGGTCTAAGTCTATACTGTTCAGTAAACTGATGGTCTAAGTCTATACTGTTCAGCAAAACTGATGGTCTAAGTCTATACTGTTCAGTAAACTGATGGTCTAAGTCTATACTGTTCAGTAAATGGGTGGTCTAAGTCTATACTGTTCAGTAAACTGATGGTCTAAGTCTATACTGT
>OMKL01147347.1:0-10151 GCA_900302295.1 Parasudis fraserbrunneri | reverse complement strand
ACACGCACCATTTAACATGCCTGTTCTTCATTCTGAAAGATCAGCCATTGTTACATGATGTGTATGGAGCGGTGACCACGCATACTGAAGACTAGAAAGAGTTCTAACTGTGACCTCAAGTACTTCTCCAGCCCTGTCAGTCTTCCTCGCTCTCGCTCTCACTCTCTCTCTCTCTCTCTCTCTCTCTCTCTCTCTCTTTCTCAGTGAACAAAGGGGAGCTGTCTGTGCCCCTGCAGCGGATGTCAGACCTGGCGCCCTTTGCTCAGGTGGTAGTGTACACTGTGATGCCCAGTGGTGAAGCTGTGGCAGATAGCCAGGTGTTCCCCATTCAGCTCTGCCTCAAGAACAAGGTGGGCTCTTGTTATACTCTACCAGCTGAAACCCATCAACTCCGCAGCTGCTGCTGTCTGTCGAAAACCCTTGTATCTCCTCGTTTTCAGATTGACACCCATGTATTTTTCAAATTATACTGTACATTGGGTTTTAAGGAGTTCCCTGTGCTCACAACATAGAGGACTATGTGTCCTTTCAATTCAAGTAAAAACATGAAAATGACCAAAATGCAAGTTTTCACCTGACATGATTTGTTTGATATGATTTGTTTTAAAATGAAAGATTTTGGTTTTGAACTTCTTTTTTGTGGCATTTGTTGTGAACTTTTTGAGATGTGGCCATGTGCAAAATATATCAAATACATACAACACAAGGTAATGAATCTCAGCCCACGTTTGGTCTCCATTGTGCAGGTGTCTCTGAGGTTTTCGTCTCTCCAAGAGCTCCCAGGGGAGAAGACCTCCATTACCCTGCAGGCTCACCCAGGATCCCTGTGCTCCCTCAGGGCTATCGACCAGAGTGTTCTCCTGATGCAGCCAGAGCAGGAACTCAGTGTTGACTATGTGCGCCTCTCATTCGAACACCACAGTAATTTTGACCCCATGTCCGCTCCTGAACATTGTCAGCTTGCTTAATTTGTACTTTTACAGAAGATGGTCGATGTAGACAAAGATAGTGGACTCTGCCCCTACTTCCGAGCATGCATACTATGTCAGTGAGTTGGGGGAAAACCCCAGTGCAGACCAGAGTCTGCTCTCAATGTATTGGCATTGATGGGGAAAAGTTGAGTTTGGCCTTCCATTTACAACATCTAAGGCCATTTTGGGCTAAATTGTCCATAAGCTTTAAGGGTTGTCGAAAAAAAACACATTTTTGTTTTTGACCTCAACTTTGTTTGAGGTCTGTAGCAGGTCAGGATTGGAGGATCTCTTTGGGAAGTGCAAGGGTTAACACCCATATATGCAGACATGAAGTGTTGTCAGATGTTGCCAGCCTTTTACAATAGAGTTTACATCTTTTCTTTTTCTCTTTTTTTTTTTATACTTTACTCCAAGGTGTCTCCCATATTAAAGCTGCTCTTTGTAATTTTGGGAAATTTCTAGAAGCTTAGAAGATACTTCTTTGTACTGTAAATACCTATTGTAAACAGTTTTAGGTCCTGCACATGTGAACAAATTGAAACAGTTACTTTCGAGGTAGCTTTCTAGCTTCAGTCTTCCAGCAACCCAGTTTTCCTCTGAAGATAGTTTGTTAATTCAGAATATAGAATATAATTTCTTCTTCTTTCTTTTATGAGGTTCAAATTTCCCTCCCAAAACTACACAGTGCAACTTTAAAATTCAGTGTTTGTGTGTTTTGTCTCTCTTTCTGGATGCTGTAGATTTACAATGAGCTGCCTGTGCAGTTTCTTTCGGGGTATTCTTACCAGGTGGAGGACTATGATCCATATCCCTGCCTCCCTCCCATACTGAGACCAGAGCCGGTCGGCCGAAGGAAGCGGTCTATGTACTATGGACCAAATAATGAGAAGAACGATGTCTACAGCATCTTCAGAGTAGGAGTCTGATAGATTTGATTAAGATTTGAAACAGCCTTGTAAATCAACAGATACATGTGACTTGGGGGATATGATGACATTGATCAAACAATTATTGGGAATATGGTCCAGAAGTAAAGAGTAAAAGGACGTACTGTAACAATAGAAACGTATATAATGTTAATTTGATCTTCATTTAGAACAGTGTTCTTGTGGTGTGTACTGTAGCCGGTTTGTATGTGTCTGATGTGTTGAGAATCAAGTTTGTTTTATTTCATGATCGATGATCACAACATTTTGTAAACAAACTATAATTTTGAATGTCGAAGACATGGCTTCATGGTCTATAATTGTGTTAAATTGTTTGTTCTTTTCCTCTTTAGGAAATCGGAATGAAGATTGTGACCAACTTGGATGTGAAAAAGCCTCATGACTGTAATGACAGGTTTATACTTACAGACGGTGAGACTGAATTATTCTATTCTATGTCATAGGTTTATGATATGTCACTGGCATGATCACAGCCAGGCTAATTTACTATGACTGATCGAGCTTGCAAGGTCCATTGACTTTGCCTGGCTGTATCAGAGGAGGGTCTTGCTCACTAGGGAACAACTGGTCCCATGACAGGAAACCCCATCCATAGACTCGTACCCCCTGATTGTATGTTTGATGCATTTGAAAGGAACTCACATTTTGACATATCTGCTGTCAAGCATCTTCCAACAATTACTATAGAGTAAGGCTGCTTTACAAGTAATGTTCAATCACAAATAAATTAGAGTAAATTGGAAATAAAGATAAAAAATACAATAATTATTATTATTATACATATATTTAAATGTAACCTGATCCATAATTGTGGTCGCAGATATATATTACGAAGATGTAGAAATGGGTTCGGCCGCTGAGTCCAGTGACAATGAGGATCCAATAGCTTGTGCACATCCTCCCCCTGTGGTGACCTTGGAGCCTATCAGAGCCTACTTCCCTGAGAGCTGGATCTGGGAGCTGATCCCTATTGGGTAAGGAGGGTCTGCCTGGTAGTAATATTTTAACATGTGTTCCAAGATTTTGTAGACGCCCCAGTGCCCATGGCCTTCAACATGATGCCAGACAGCGCCGAAATCGGTGAGGTGTCGAAAGCTCAAGCACAAGAGGACCCGAAGGAGACCGTCAGGACCTACTTCCCCGAAACCTGGATCTGGGACCTGGTTCCTGTTGGGTAATGAGGGCCCATATTATAGGCGTCATGTCGCAAGAGGTGCACAGGCCCAATCCTTAATTCAAGAATGAAAGTAAAAGGGTAGCCCCACTATTGAAAGCTTGTATTTAAAGAAGAATCTGTCAATCACAAACTGATTGACACAGTGATTTGAGTAATTTAATTTCATAATATATACTGTAATAATATATATATATTTGAATGTGTTCCACAAATTCAAGACTCTATGCATATAAACTTGCAATGGGGGACTGTATTAAAGGGATAGTTTTGATTTTTTTTTTTTTTTTTATAAAGTGGTATGAAATACTAGTAATACTAGCAGTAGTGTAATTGATGCATGGCCATTAGTTGACTTACCGAGACCAGTGGTCAAAGTTCTGGCCACGTTCCGACCATGTACCGCCAGGAAACTTCAAACAGGCAGCACACGGGGTCCAGTAACAAAGAGGTTTTAATCCACACCACAACATGCATAAAAAGGTTGTAAACATCCACAACAGAATACAACAGTCATATATTTCCAGTGCTTGATTTTTCTTTCTTATTTTTCTTTCTTATCGCGAGCTTGATAACCCCAGTGCCTTGTATCCATGTACTTAATACAGTTCCTCATTGATATAATCAAAGAGAATTAAGGATTGATCTTAATTGCCCCAATAATATCTGTTATCTGATATTCTGTTATTGTGTGCTAGAT
This sequence comes from Parasudis fraserbrunneri, assembly GCA_900302295.1. Lineage (NCBI taxonomy): Eukaryota > Metazoa > Chordata > Actinopteri > Aulopiformes > Chlorophthalmidae > Parasudis > Parasudis fraserbrunneri. Next base: position 6,356 of record OMKL01147347.1, on the reverse strand, counting down.
TGTATACAGTGATTTCATTCATCATTGTGTTGAATCCCATAAGTGCATATTTACCTCACTTCTTCAGCTCATGTTACAAACAGTTTCAGTCACCTGTTCTTGAGAATCATGTTGTCCCAAGTTTAATCTCATGAAGCTGAATCAGTGGTGGAAAAAGTACACAATTCCTTTACCTAAAGGTGCAGTTCATGCGATTTTCGGTCGCTTGGAACGAGGACCGTATAGACTCAACCGCATACAATTATGTGGAATAAGCACATCATTTAATGGTTGAGTTTACATGGTCCTCATTACCAGGCAGTAAAAGTGAGGGCTGTTTAGATTCAGCCATTAAATTATGTGCTTATTCCACATAATTGAACATGCTTGAGTCTATACGGTCCACATTCCAACAATCGAAAGTCTTACTGAGTGCACCAAGTACAAATACCTTGATGGAAAAGTACTTTTGGTAGAAGTCTTCCATTCGAAAATATGGATGGTGATAAAAGAAAATATAAAAGAATTTGATCTTGACTTTACTTAAGTCTCAAAAGTAGAAGTACAGATTCATGAGATTCTTGAATTTCAGTGCTTGGGGATGTTCAATCCACAATGCATTGAGCTGTAAAGATGATGGTACAGTGGTTGGTGGTCGTTCCCTTGTGCTGGCTGACAGGCATGTATAATAGAATGTATAATTTTTGTCATCCTGTTTTGTGAGCAAAACATTTTCTTTAAAGTAACTCACAACTGCAGGGTCCAGATAAATGTAGTGGAGTAGAAATAAATAAATAAATAAAATGTTATATATATATTTACAAAGTTCCCTAAAACACAAAGTACCACAAACCTGTGCTCAAGTATAACATTTTAGTAAAAGTACTTAATTACTTTCTGCCCCTTGGCTGTATTTTCGCCTATACAGAGATAGTGGATCAGTGAGTGTGGAGAAGGCCGTCCCCGACACCATCACTAAGTGGGCAGCTGGAGCATTCTGTACATCGTCTGTAGGGTTCGGCCTGGCGCCCAACACAGGACTTGTTGTCTTCCAGCCTTTCTTTGTCAGTTTGACGCTGCCCTACTCTGTTATCCGAGGGGAAGTGTTCACGCTCAAAGCTACCGTCTTCAACTACCTCTCCAGATGCATTATGGTAAGCAACATGTGGGTTGCTCTGCTCTGTGGAATTGATCGAATGGATTTACAGAAGTACAATCCATTAATGCAATGGATTGTATGATATGATTTGATTGATTGATTTTATTTGATTGATTTTAATTAAGTGTCATACACCTATTTCGGTGCCCAGGCCATATGGACTTACAAGACACGATACACAATGATCAAACATAAATTAAATACATATACATTATATATCTGTATCAAGACTGTCAAATGTCTCGTTACTCGTTACTGTAATTGCATGATAGGCTATGATTCATTGTGATTAACGCAAATTTTAAAAAAATACGTAGCTAAATGCATCTGTCAGGGCTGTGGTCATAAAGAAGTGCATGACAAAATGGTTAGGGAAGTAATCATAAGTACTTATCAGTCACAGGAGTTTTCAATAATGTTGAATGGTGATCCATTTTGTGAATAAATGTGTTCTCTGATGTAACAATGTGTTTTTGGCAGATGGATCCTTGGGACAATTTGTTAACAACACTGCTAGCTAGCATACAGTAGTTGGCATGCATAACGCAATTCGATCTGTGGACTTAATACTTGCTGCTTCGCTGGGAAAGACTGTTCATCACTGCATCATTTGTACAACTTGGTTTAATCCAAAAGTCTGTTTGGAAACTATGTATAATGAAATAAGACATTCAGGGGATGTCTGGTCACTCATTAGTCTCCTGGTTTGTATGACAGAGTTACCAGGAATGTAAACACACTTTCCCTCTTAACAAAGGGAATAGGTCTTATTTAGTGGTGAAGCCAAACATTTAAAACCATTGTGTGAAGTGTACCCACATTCACATATGTACCATCTGAACTAATGTGCCCTTATAAAGCATTATCACTTGAATTCACCAAGTGAATTCAAGTTACAAAATGTAACTTGAATTCACAGACCTTGCTGATTGTCAACTGCAAACATTTTCCCTAATCTCAATTGAACTAACCTGGTTAAGGTTAAATAAAAAAAGACAGTCAACTGGGAAACCTTACTGTCGATCAATTTCTTTTTCTTTTTTTTTTTTTTGCATGTTTTCAACAGGTGAAGGTAACGTTAGCAGAGTCTGGGGACTACAAGTTCAGAGGGTGTGAGGGTTGCCAGTACAGCCTATGTCTGTGTGGAGAGGAGAGCAGGACCTTCAAGTGGATTGTCACACCGACCTCCCTTGGTGAGCCATGCCGCGAAAAAATAGTATTCAGAAGGACTTTTTTTTATCATGATACATTGTACTCTTGTATATCCCAATTACTGCTACTGCTACTGGTATGGAAAATCAAGTTAGATGCTCCAATTGATGTGCATATTGGACTGCATGGTAATGGCAAATGTGATATAATATCAGACTGAAATTGTAATTTTCAATTGACATTCTCAGATATTTCAAAAATCATTTTGTGACAAATCAGAATTTATGTTTCATCACTAAGTTAGACAACAAAACAATACCATAGATGGACGTTAAACAATAAATATCAATATATTGCTTAGCCCTAGTAAATTCTATCACATGGAGTGTGCTAAATTCTATCAAATGGTGCTATACTGTAATAATGTGAGGTGAGGTAATTGATGTGGAAAAATACTGGCTACCCTTGCCTCCGCTCTGCCTGAAGGAAAAAGGTTCTGTTCTGTTAACATTGATCCTGTATGGAGAATCTCTGTCAGCCTCCGTCAGCTCGGATGGAGACGAGGCTCTGATGAATGTCTGATTGCACTCCTCTACCTCCCCTGGGAGGAATGCTGACAATCACTTGGCACTAACAAGTCAGGTAGTCTGTGATGAAACACTCAGAAACCTCTTCCTCTTGGGGGGAGATCTGTAGTTGTCCTCTAAAGAGAGAGGAATTGAAGGAGGGGTGGTGGAGTGAAGGAGAGAGGAACAGGGAGGTGGTGAGAGAAAGAGAAGGAAGGAGAGATGCTGTAGTAAGCATACAGTTTTATAAAGGGAACGCAAAGGGGGGAAATTCTCCAGCAGTGAGTGAAGATGTGCGACCAAGGCCTAAATTAGAGTGGGAATGTGCACGTTGATTCACGTTCAACCTTTCATTTCCGAGCCCTGGAAGTTGCCTTCAATGTATTAACTGTGCATGGGCAGGGGGGTTTGGGGTGGGGGGGTTCTTACTTAATGACTAAGCCGCAGAGTAAAATCAATAATTGCACAGAATGTTATTTTTTTTTTTTATCTCTATTCTAGGTTAGGTTTAGGCATGACATATCCAGTGCAGTTAGAGTTCGGCTAAGATTTATGCTTATAAACAACATTTTTGGTGAAAATGATGACGAGTTCCAGCTTTGCAGCTTGGCCAACAAGCAACGATGGCTCAATGACCACTCCCACTTTAAGGCCCTGCAGGGCAAACAGTAGCATGCTCCTACCTCTTGGTAGTAGGGGGGGGTTAAGGAGGGGAGTGGGAAAGGCAGGGAAGAGAAAATTACTGGGAAAGAGGTTTGGAGGGGCCGAGAGTGTGATAAGAACAGAGTATTATAAGTCAGAAAGAAAGGGAGGAGAAACTGTTTACCCTAAATACACAAGCTGAGTGACAGGGTGTCTGCAGGAGGAGTGGTAGTCAATATACATACAAGACATTCATGCCAATTGTGTGTGTGTGTGTGTGTGTGTGTGTGTGTGTGTGTGTGTGTGTGTGTGTGTGTGTGTGTGTGTGTGTGTGTGTGTACACGTGTGTGCCTGCAGGTGAGCTTAGTCTGAAGGTCAGTGCTGAAGCTGTTCAGACAGAAGATCTGTGTGGCAACGAGGCGATCACAGTCCCTGAGAGGGGACGAATCGACACAGTGGTTCGCACACTGCTAGTGGAGGTTAGTATTCTGTCCAACACCAGAGTGCTTCTAAAGGTCCCTTACAAACATGATATCAGATCAGATTGCCTTACAGTATGATCTTATTACTCTTACTAGACTCTTATGATCTTTATCACTCCCGTATTGTATATTTTTTTTTTTTCTTCGAAATTGTTGCCCACCTCAACACCTATTGTATGTCTGGCATTCTGGTTGGGGAGATCTCTCATCAAATTGCCCATCTAAGGTTTCTTCCCTTTTTTTCTTTTTCCTTATCTTCTTTGGGAGTTTAGCCAGAGGGTGTTGTAACATTGTGGGCCTGTCAGGCCCTTTGAGACATGTATTGTGATTTTGGGCTATAAAAATAAATTTGGCTTGATTTGAATCTTGTATACACATTGAAATACAGTATATCTATTATAGAAGGAGTATAATATGTCCTCATAAAGCATTATCCTTGCTCACTGATATCACTGTCATCATTGCAACTGAATTCACAAACTTTACTGTGTTGCCCCAAAATCAATAGACCATGGTCAACCTTTTCCAGGTCTTCTAGGTCCAAAAATTATGCTTGATCTCAGTGGGACTAACCTGGTTAGATAAAGGTTCAATTAAAAAGACAGTCAAAACTACAACTGACCCCACAGGTTCATAAAAAGCTGGGAGACCTTACTATTAATCATTGATCATTATTGACTGCATTTATGTGCACACTGATATTCTGATATTATTCTGGATACTTTAGTGTTTCATTTTTGAGTTGCTGCATGTAAACGCTGTATCCCGTTTTACAATAGGTGGGATAAGCTCATATCCCAATTATGAAAAACCGAAATATGAACACTGGGATATGCTGCTTAAATTAGCTAGGATACTGAGGAATGGAAGCACCTTATCCAATTTACAGTTGGGTTTTTCAATATGTGTCAGTTTTGCTTCCATGGTAATATTTGGATTATTCTGTTTACTCATGAATACAGTGATATCTGTGATAGGATATATGCATATACACATAATATCTTAAAGAAGATCTTACAGTGGACCTTATGCTAGAATAAGATCTACATGTCTATAAACTATTAGTCTGAATACTGTGCATGTGAAGGCACTCATTTTGTCCTTCTTTCAAACATAATGATTCACGGATATCAGCAGTCACCTTTTTAAATCCATCAATTTCTGTCAATCTTTACTAGGCTGAAGGAACACCAGATGTCATCAGCCACAATGCCCTCATGTGCCCTGCAGGTGAGTAATGACAGACAATCACCATGTCCTAGAGCTGTCGTAAGGAGGTGAACTCTCTATATCAGCATAGTCTCCCCATGACCCACATCGTCATAATCTGGACCTGTGTTCAACAAGGCCTGATCTTGGGTTATTGACCCAGTTGTCACTCGACCATCTCATTCACAGTGACCTGAGAGGCAAAACTGATAACAGGTCAGCCCTTTTGTTAAAAACAAGATCAGTTCTATCTGTTTTTTTGTTGATTCTTATCAGTGAGAGACTCGTTATTGTTAAGGTGCAGCAGTTTTAGTCAGATGGGAGATAGCCTTGTCAGGATTCAAGTTGTGGTATGTTTTGGTAGCTCTGACTGTCTGAGTGTTTGACCCTTCAGATCGCAGATACCTAGAGCTGCATGGTCATTTGGATGTCAAGCTATGATGGTTATTGATTGTTCTACTTATCTGATGACATTTAAGTCAGGACAACTCATGTATTCAGTTTTAATGGATTATTAAATTAGAATGAAATAGGCAATATATATTTTGGTCTTGGTGATGAATGGATGTGAATTAATTTACTTCCTGTGCACATAACTGAACAAACACATGATAATAATTTAACCTATTAAACAGGGAGCAAACTACTACATCCCCAATATGGTACAACCGGATCCAAAGCAGGTGGTAGCTGGGATGGTGGCTAGGGTTAGCAATTTGCAATTTGCAATTTGCAGCAAGTGACACCAAACAGATAAATTCCTCTGTGTGACTGGGGTTGGTGGTGTAAGAGTGACTAGGGTTGGTGGTGTATAAAGAGTGACTAGGGTTGGTGGTGTATAAAGAGTGACTAGGGTTGGTGGTGTATAAAGAGTGACTAGGGTTGGTGGTGTATAAAGAGTGACTAGGGTTGGTGGTGTATAAAGAGTGACTAGGGTTGGTGGTGTATAAAGAGTGACTAGGGTTGGTGGTGTATAAAGAGTGACTCGGGTTGGTGGTGTATAAAGAGTGACTAGGGTTGGTGGTGTATAAAGAGTGACTAGGGTTGGTGGTGTATAAAGAGTGACTTGGGTTGGTGGTGTGTAAAGAGTGACTCAGGTTGGTGGTGTATAAAGTGTGACTAGGGTTGGTGGTGTATAAAGAGTGACTAGAGTTGGTGGTGTATAAA
>OMKL01147339.1:0-10197 GCA_900302295.1 Parasudis fraserbrunneri | reverse complement strand
GCACGATAGAGAGCAATTACAAAGCACATGGTGTATGAGTGTAAGTATGGGTGCATGAGTGTGTGTGCGTGTGTGTGTGTGTGTGTGTGTGTGTGTGTGTGTGTGTGTGTGTGTGTGCGTGTGCGTGTGTGTGTGTATGCGTGTATGTGGTTCTGACCGTGTTAGACCCAGGCCCACCTGGGCACCGGGTCCTGAGTAGCAGCCCAGCTGGCCACATACCCTTTGAGCTGTCACCGTGGGCAACTTTACAGCAGAGTGGGGACCACTGGAGCCTCTGGTCCCAAATGAGCGCCCAGGAGGGCAGTCTGGGACCAGGCCGGCCATCACACTGGGAACCTGGGGAGAAATGACAGGTCTCATCGGTCTCTGATAACACTACAACACAAATAAAATATATGCATTTATACACATATTTGAATTCACATATGTATAGGCAGTTATAACATGGAAGCATGAATTAACTTTAACTAGGATTTATTTTATTCAGTTAGATCACATCACCTATTATACTGTAGCCAACTGTAGCTGAACTGCTGTCCACCTTTGTCTATACTGGTGAATGGCGCCCTCTACAGGTAGATCACCATTGCTTGCAGGTGTTACAGATTATAAAGCAGGCCTGCCCAATTTTGAAAATGGGGTCCCTTGAAAATGTCCTAATCAACCTAAATCAAGCTACTATAAGTAAATAGTATTATACCTGACATAATAGTGAGTTTGATTCCTCAGCCTGCTTGCCTACCTGACATAATAGTGAGTTTGATTCCTCAGCCTGCTTGCCTACCTGACATAATAGTGAGTTTGATTCCTCAGCCTGCTTGCCTACCTGACATAATCGTGAGTTTGATTCCTCGGTCTTCCACAGGATTGGCTCTCCTATGAGGACGTGTGTTCGGTGTACGGCAGCAGCCTGCGGAGAGGTGAAGACGGGTTTTTAAAGACACGAAGCCTCGACTGCTCATTCGTTTACATCCGGGATTACAGATCAGGCCTTCACGTTTCAGCTCACCTTGGCTGTGACAGACGTGTTCTTGTACAGCCCGTCCAGAAGACTGGTCTGAGACCAGCTCCACCAGTCACCGTGGCTTTGGATGGATAGAAATGGATTATCTGGACCCCTGTGTAAAGAGGAGATCAAATTGTTTTGTAAAGAAAGCATTTATTGTGTGCGTGTGCATGTGCGTGTGTGTGTGTGTGAATAAGATCAGTAAATGAGGGTATGTGTATGTGTGCTCCTATACTCATTATATTACGGTACCTTGTGAAGTGTTTTCTGACTGCTTCGTTGAGGTGATAGTGGTCACAGAGGGAGCCGCCGTAGGTTGCACACAGCAACAGGACCAGCATGGAGCCGTAGAGAGACAACTCCCTGTAAAGGAGAGAGAGTGAGAGAGAGAGATTGTGATGTAAGAGGGTGGGCTTGAAACGAACGCCACAATGATAAGATAAATCACGCACATCCAACTACCGTGAGCAGTCGAAGGGCAGAGAAAAAGTCACAGATAAAGGTTTCCCGTTGACAGGGAAAATGACCAGCACACGCTTTGTAGGCTCTCTCTGCTCTCTCTCTCCCTTCTCCCTCCCTCTCTCTCTCTCTCTCTCCCTCACCTCTCCCCTACTCACCCATCTGTCATCTCACTTGTCCCTTCCTATCTATCTACGTCACTTACTCTGTACCCCATATCTCGCATCTCTTCCCTCTCTCTCTCTCTCTCGCTCCCTCTCTCACACACATACACTCACATGCATAATATGTATTACATCCTTCACCTCTTACCCATCTCTGTGTGTCATTCCACTTGTCCCATCTATCTATGTCACTACCCCGTATCTCTCATACACTCTGTGCCTCACATCTCTAACTCATATTATTCATACACTCTGTGTGTCAGTGCTCCACTTATTTTCTCTACTGTCCTGTATAAGTACTTTGCTAGCAGGCTCGCCATTCTAGAGAGATCCAGGCTAGGGCTTCATTGCTGTATTCTGAATCTCTCCATGCTGCAGCATGATGCTTCGTTAAATTCTACCCTCAATCAAAGACTCTGTTGTCCGCCTCCGTTAATAATTTGATTCCTTATCACCCATAAAGCAGTGGTTCTCAGTGTGGGTCCGTGGGTCCCCAGGGGCCCTTGAGGAGGCCTCAGGGGGTCCCCAGAAAAACGGGGAATCGTTTAATTTCACCATTTCATTCACCAGAAGTTAGCCCAGTGAGAGAATATATAAGAGTGACTATTCTGATCATAGGTTTCTCTCTCTCTCCACTGTTATAATATATAACATATATAACATATATTATATATAATACATATAAACAGCTATGGAATTCTGGACTCAAATCTCTTAACAACAAAAGAATTATCTTCTAAAATGGGGGTCCTTGATACAAAATCGTATAAAAGTTTGGGGGTCCTTGATACGAAAAAGTTTGAGAAGCACTACCATCACGAACCGAAATGCATGTAAAATATATATACATATATATTTCATTACACATTTCAATATATATTGTAGATGATTAAATCTAAGTTTCATATATTTAAGAAATATTTACAACAATTGGTCCACATAATATGGCCTGTTTCATAAATATATGGACACATTCAATTGACTTCAAGAAGCTCTATTGGACTGGCTTGACAAAACACAAATCAAAATCTATAAAATGGCATATATTGAAATATAATATAAAATATTTTGAAAGATGCCAATTTTTAATATTTACATATATTGAAATATATTTTACTTATTTACAGTTTACTTATTTTTACTATACATTTTAATTGTCTAAATGAATGATAAAAAAGTAAATATAATTTTTTCCCCATTCCCGTGAAAATTTCACATTGCCGTTACCCTGCAGTCCAATATGATGAACATGAATTAGATTAACGTGATTCTCTATACTTAAGGTGATATTGTGATATTTTAACAGAAAAATAGTGTTACTGAATACTGTGATTTACTTCTTCCCATATCCCCTAGCCCTAATTTCAACATTTGCACACGCTCGTGCGCGCGCACACACATACATACACGCACCAAAGTGTTTTATGGATGACAGTCTCTTTTCTTTTCCTCCCAACAGCTCTCCTCAGCTCCCCTGGAGTGGGCGGGCGCACAAGACGTAGGTACCGGGCTCGCTGACGGGCCGCAAGGACCTGCCAATCAAAAATAATTGATTGTGATTAGCAAACAGCCCCCGCTGTCTTTTGTTGACACTGGGTCTCATTTATCAATACTTACGTATGTGTAAAAGGTTGAAAGTTGATCAAATACTGCGCCACAACTTACTTACAGTAAAACACAAAATATGCATGTCAACTGTTTCCAAGGACTCATTATTATCTAATTGAAGTGGAAATGAGTTTGAGTGTATATTTAAGTGCATATTTAAAAAGCTATGTACAATTGTTTGTGTATTTTGTTTGATAAATGAGGCCCAATATGAGTGGGAATAGAGAATAGAATAGTTTGTCAGTTACCTTTTCAAAGTATGAGGGTCTTTCCTGAGGGAAAATCGATGGCTTTAATTGGAGATTCTCTGGTAGATCAACACCGTCTTGGCACCACAGTTTGAAAGCCTCCACCTCTGTGATACCAGAAAAACTGTAGAAGTCTGGGGTGTTCCTGTACCAAATGGAAACTGCCACTGCTACTATAAAAATCTGTAAGAAAAAAAGAACGCTCATACTAAAATAAACTATAGTAAAATCAATAGTATTCCTATGTTTTTGTTTTTGTGTACACACTGAATAGATTTACCACAGAAATACTGTAGTGATTTGCTATAGTATTTCTACAGTAGGTAGTTTTTAGCTTCTAAAAACATTACTCAGCAGATTCCATTGCTGTGAGTTCAGTTAAATCCGGCCTCTGGTTAATCTTAGTTCAGGATTAAGGATAATTACGTCAGGTTTGGGGTGTGTAACCTACTTACTATGGTTGGCTGGATGAGAAAGATACATGAGAGCAGGGAGATGAAGAGAGAGTGGGCCCACAGCAGAACCTTACTTCTGCTGAACCTAAACCACACACGCACGTACACACGCGCACACACACACACGCACAAACACACATTTAACTCAGTAACACCAAAATCCAGGAGAAAGCAAGAAAGATCATGTCTATCTTGTGGTTACCACGAGTAGCTTGCTTTGCAACTACAAAGAGGGAAACCAATATAATTTTTTAATAAAGCATTTAGACTGCTGTGTAATATGATAAATATATTTTTTCATGAGAGGTATAGGATTAACTCATAAAAAAATATTACTTAAGTATGATATACTCCACTGGCTAAAAACACATTGGATTCAAGTCAAGTCAAGTCAAATTTATTTGTGTAGGCCAAAATCACAATACATGTCTGAACGTGCTTCACAGGCCCACAAAGGTACAACACGGAAAAACTCAGCAAAAAATCTTAATAGGAAAAAAGGAAAGAAACCTTAGATGGGCAATTCAGTGAGAGATCCCCCCAACCAGGATGCCAGATATGCAATAGGTGTTGAAGTGGGCAACAATTTCGAAAAGAAACACAATAAGTAATAATAATAATAACAATAATAATAATAATAATAATAATAATAATAGTGATGATAAACAATACAAGGAAAATCATAGAAAGGCATAACAGGTAAGCAGAGACCACATAATCCCCCCATACCTTATCCCCAGCAATGCAGAGAGCACCAGGCAAGCGAGGGACAGGAGCAGACACAGTGCCCAGGCTAGGTGAAGACACCAGCAGGGCAATCGCCTGACCCGCCTCCCTGACATTCTGCTGAGGTGGCTGTTGACCTGGTAACCACCGCTGCGATTGGGACATTCCTCCTGATGACTGTCTGTGTCATCGGAGACACTGTTGCCAAGCAATCTGCCCAGCAAACTGTTGTCGTTGCCACGGGAGCTGGGAACCGAGCAGTCTTTGACTTGAGTGATCGGATCCTTGTCTTTCTGAGTCACTTGATCAGCTTTTAACTTGATGACTGTCACTGTGACATCTGTCACTAGATCATTGTTGCACGTGCGAGCTAGATTCCTGTGATTACCCTGGGCAACAAGATCCCGAGCCTTATTACTGGTCACGAGATCATTCGGATCCATTAGATCCTTGTCCCACTGGCTTTCCAGATCCCCTCCCTTCTCCTGTATCACTGGATCCCCAACATTCCCCTGAGTAACTGAATCTCTACCGCCCTGGATCTCAAGAGGGGCCATTAGATCCCTCTGGATTACTTTGTCTTTGGTCACATCTCCAATGGAAACTGAAACCAGGTCCGGACACTGCCATTAGCCAAAGGAGGTGGCGAAAAAAGAGAGAGAGAGAGAGAGATGAGAAGGAGACAACGGGAGAGAGAGAGAGAGAAACAGTGTGAGCTCGGGAGACAATGAAAATTTTACAGACGAATTTCAATTTTAGAAATCTACTCCAAAACCGATAATTGATTTTTCGAACTCCACTCTAGAAGCTTTTATTGTGTGCTGTTCTTCACTGTGTTGTGCAGGGCTGGTATCAATTCACTTTCAACTCAATCAATTCAAAATGTAGATAGAAATTGCTGTTAACTTGCTGATGACGGGACATTCATTCTCATCTACTCGTCAGTAGGCTGGACGATGCAACCTTTTCGTGCCAAAAGATTCTCAGTATTTTAATCTGAAAGAAAATCCAATCCCTGAATTAATTTAATCAGTGTTAGTGAATCGATCCCCTGAATTCTGCGGGGGAAGTGTGTGGTGAGGAGGAGTGCCACCTGGTGTTTCTTCTTCCAGGCTTCCAGCGTCCGCTGCTGGAGGCCGTTCCAGGGGAGATGGGACTCCAACACACTGTCATTCATTAACCAGGCCTCCGCTGAGAGAGGGAGACAGGGAAAGAGAGAAGATAGAAAAGGGAGGGGGTTAAAAGGAGGTAGAGAGAGATACCAGCACTCTCGGATGATATCCTTCAATGCGTCTTCAAAGCATGCACGGCAGAGGAAGGAGAATACGATAATCACAAGGATTTCCCCCGCGCCAATAGCAATACATATCACATAATGCTCACGTATGCAACATCACATGTTAAATAATCTAATCTAATTGATGTTCACTGCATTAAAATGCATGGTAATGTAAATAATGTAATGAGAGAGAGAGAGAGAGAGAGAGAGAGAGAGAGAGAGAGAACTATGGGAGAATGAATAAGGGAGCAATTGGAGGGCAGTGCTCCCCCACTTCTTTCAAATGGTCATTGAATGCTTACTGTCTATACTCTATATCTCTATATCTCACAGTCAGGCAGTAGGTGCGCTCCCCCACTTCCACAAATAGCACTACAACACTGGGGTTGACTTCCGTTAGCCAGTTCCATTTTGGATAGAGATAACTGGATTCGTTGAGCTCTGAGTCTATATCAAATCCACTTACTGTATAAAATTTATTTTCCCCTCTCCCTCAACCTCAACCCCAGTCTTTAACATTAAGTTCTTTATGATTTTGCTGTGTTACCACATGCTGAAAGCATATTTTGTTTCTGCACTAAGTGCAATAAAAGCCAATACACAATGTAAATCTTTACCTGAGAAATTGCCTTCTCCCCTCAAATAATTACCTACAAATGATTCGATTAGTGATAAAAAAATAAAAAGATTTTAAAAAAAACACGCACAAAAAAACTTATTTCATTTATCATTTATATTATTATAAATACTGGATTCAGAATTGGAAAAAAAGCTTTCAAACCCCAACCCTAGAGACAGATTAGGGAAGACAGGAGAAGAGGTTCTGGCGGGATTTAATCCCAAGGCCAGCAGGGGTACGGGTGGTTCCAGAGGATGGGGTCTTAATCACTACTATCATCTCTGGGCTCACAAACCTCACCTTTTACAGAGCGAACATCAGGTTCTCTGCTCCGGTCCTTTCTGACCTGTGACCCCCTCATCTTGACCTCATGCAAACGGAACAGGAGGGATATCACTGTCGCCACGGGCAACACTGCCAGCACGCTAAACACCCCTGTCGTCAAGGAAACGGCTGACACATCGATGAGGCCCAACTCCGAGGCGAACTGTAAACAGAGGAGCAACGCGTTCTGGGTAGTGCCGTTCAGAATTGTACTGAATGCGTTAACAAGCACAGTACACCGAGGGAGATTTGGATTTCAAGTAGCAAACGGACACAATATTTGCAACGTTGAACTCACTGTGTCGTCCATTTGTGATGTTAGCATCGCATTGGCGCACGTGTACCCCAGCAGTAGCAAGAGACATATGCTAAGGCGCTGAGTGTGTGTGAACTGGCTCGGGGAAGGGTGACTGTACACAGAGAGCCAGAGGTGGAGGTCGGGCAGGTAGCCACATATCTTCAGGTGCAGCAGCTGTCCAAACAGTTAGAAAAATACAGAGTGCTGAGCAAAATATGTCATACACATGCATATACAACACCCATACAAAAATGAACAGTAGTAAAACTATAGTATTCCTGTTTGGTTTTTTTCACACGCACCAATTACTATAGGAATACTACACTAAATCACTAAAGAAATGTAGTATTTCTATGGTAAAACCACAGGAATACTATTGTGATTCACCATGCAGTTCTATAATATTCCACTACAGAAATACTAAGGTGAATCACTACAGTATCTTTGTGGTAAATTTATAGTGTGTATGAAAAAAAACAACACAGGAATACTACAGGTTTTACTTTAGTTATGTAGTTTTACTATAGAAGTCATGGAGATAGAAATATGGTAAAACTGTATTCATATAATGCAAATAAAATATAATATAATATAATAAGAAACATAATAATAATAATAATAATAATAATAATAATAATAATGATTACATATCTTGGAACTATTGAAGAAATGCAACCAATCTCTGATTAGCCTGTTTCTCAATTCTCAGACCTGGTGTCTCAGTGAAGGGAAATCCTTCCAGAACATCTTCTACTTTGCTTCCAGATGACACATTCAGTAAGGAACTGTCCATTTGACTCTCAAATCCCCATTTTCCCTATATATACACATGTTAACCTCTATTTCAAAAAGTTAACCAGCAGTTAAATAACATGTGTTCCTATGCTTTGTTAGCAAATAGTTCCTCATTAGTTCCTGTTGCTACTTAAAGGACCATACCAGTTGTTTTTATATATGGGTTCTAAGTCAGCCTTGCCTTGATAAAAAAAAATCATTGTGCCCTTCTTTTTTCATAATATTTTACCATTAATGAAAACTTTGGCAGTTATTTTCTGCAGATTCACCACTGCCATTGGCTTCCAGTATATCTGAAAATGTGTAGAGCAACTTTTCAGGGGAAAAACAAAAACCTTTCATGAAAATAAATACACGCATACAAAATACATACAAGTACAAGCATGGCATTTTAGTCAGATGTGGTGACTTTCAAAGGTTTGTGTGATGTTTAAGACACATTTTCAGATACAATGGAAGCCTATGGCAGTGGTGAATCGGCAGAAAATAACGACCAAATGTTTCAGTAACAGTGAAAGATTTACGAAGCTAAAAAGAACGGCACAGTGATTTCTGTATCGCAAGAAGAATTACTTGGAACCCACACGTCAAAAAGAGTGCTTTGGTCCTTTAATCGTCATTTGTGCCTCCTAACTTCTCAGCTCAGGACACTTTTCACTTTCACTTTCAGCTCAGGACAGATCATCTGGCTGCCTACTACACAGGAAGACCATTTGACTGAAACATTGATTTAATACTATTTATTTGATGCGTGTGTATGATACGCATAGATAAAACAACATGTAATTTACCTTGGTGAACCCTAATCCCAGAGTGCACACCCTCAGCCTTCTCTCCACCTGGCCGTCACTCTCATCGACAGCCAGCCAGCATTGGCCAAGGAACAACCAACTCCGCCCCTTCACATGTCCTCCAATCACCTGCACACAAAACAGAAAAGATAACCTGACCTGACAGACTCCCATATTGATTGATTATTGATTTATAAAAAATAAAAAAAATGATGATTATTTTTTTTTTTTATAAAAGTATTGGAAAAGTATTAAGTATAAGAAAATATTATGAGGGGGAAAAAAACTAACACACACGCACGCACGCACGCACATGCACACACACAATAAACAATAAACAACCAGGCCTTACCTCAGACACCTCCACATGTTTGAGGTACCATGTTGGGGAAGCTCCAGAGTTGTCATGCCAGAGGTGTAGCCCCCACAGAGGGCCAAGATCATCGGTTGTACTGCGTGGGGAGAACAAGAGATTAGTGGGGCAGAACAATACGTTTGAATTTACAGTGACACTGCATTGGGAAAGAACGACAAACATTTCCAGGTGGAGGAAATAACAAAGCGGAAATCATGAAGAATCATGTTCGGCTACCTGAGTATAAAAGTGTCTCTGGAGTTCCTCCTGAACAGACTGCATCCTGGGATATGTAGTTCTCTGGTCTGCGAGGCTCCATTTTCCCCGTAGAGCACTATGTAAGCCTAATGAACACACATCAAGGATTTAATTTCAAAATGCCATTAATCCTTCATGGGAAAAAACGTGACCGATGTCCATTTCTCAATATTAGAAAAATAGAGATATATAAAACCTAAAAGATTTTACTATTTTGTAAGAAAATATCTGAAGCGATAATGTGTAATTGTGGCGCCTGCAATGGAGATTTCAATACATTTCCCATGTGCGTCTTTACTCTGTCGCACCTGTGTGCTTCTTTTTTTGCATGCAGACTTTCTGCAGAGCTAATTCTTGGTTTCAAGGTGGTAAGGTGGCTGCACATTTGTTTTCCATTGTTGCTGAAAATACCCTGCTTCTGTGGGGGCGAAGAAACTATCATGGCTCTCACTGCCTGTCTATCTACATGTTTGGTTGTGGTGGCCATTAGGGGCCATGTGGTAGGGTATGTGGCATCGACATTGTCAGTACCTGGAGCTTACATCCAAGGGGCATGGGTCTGTTGAAGTTGGCAATGCTGTTTGGGGGCCATTATAGGGCAAGAAATACATTTGTAGTGTGTAGTTCCATAGTATATTTATAGGCATGTTAGACTTTCTTTTGGCAATGGGATTGGGTTTCTTCATTGAGCGCGTATCCTTATCATTAGGGCACAAGTATCTTGTGTTTCTAGTGAAATACGTTAATTATAATGTGATCATCATGTCATCATCATCTTGTTAAATGTAGGCATACCATATGCACAGAAAAGT
>OMKL01147295.1:0-12907 GCA_900302295.1 Parasudis fraserbrunneri | reverse complement strand
CACACAGACTGTGTTTAACACACACTCAGAGAAAACAACAACAACAACAACAACAACAACAACAACAAAAAAGATGGAGCGGAGACGTGTTTTTATTTTCTGATTGATCGATGGAGCTCTCGCACTAGCAACTGCATTTGCTGTAAAAGCTTTGTGGCTAAAGGGTTGTTTACATTGATCATGTTGATGAATATTGGAGTAGAATAAACCTACTAAGTAATTATAATATATTTATTATTTATTTATTTTTTAAGTTCCAAAAAGCTTATTTTCCATCTACAGGTCAAACTCTTCAAGAATGTACGCGAAGAACACCCCAACATTTATACGGTCCAAAGAACAAATCCGGATCGGGGCTTTAATTCCGCGAGGCCCACGCCCCACTGCTCCCTGCCAAGAAAAATATTGTGATTACCACATCTTGGACGCGGTTAATCTGCTCCGTCCTTCATCGTGTTTTCACCAGGTCTCAGCCTTGGTGGTCACTGTCTACAGAGGAGCCCTCTCCATGTTTGGTGGAGAAGTCATACTCACTGTTTGCTTACTGAATTTGAGACTCGATAAAGGGCAGTTCCCAAGAGTCACATACAGGAATGTGTCAAGGTGACCTCGCTCAGAGAGAGAGGGCACGCTAACCCCAAATATGATGAGGGCCAACACTGTATCTGGGGCCTTTTATCTGTCTTTTGCATAACATGCCGTATTTCTACACTGAGTCCAGCCCGGGAGGACATGTTACTGGCAGCTGTGTGACTATGGCTGTGATACTCTGTTCCTCTGTGACTGAAGTTAGCTGGAGGGTTTTACAGAATGTGATCTGTTAGGTGTGTACGTGAACGGAGGTGAAAGAAGTACACAGTTCCGTTACTTAAAGGTAGAATCTGTAATGTTGTCAAACAGCGAGCTCGAGACAAAAGAGCCCCTCTTGGTATTGTGCTTTGTTGACTTTTTTATTTTATTTTTATTTTTATTTATTTTTTGTCTGATGTGTGGGTTGGATTTCAGTGGGTATAGGGGAGGTGTTGCTACTGGTGGCCACACCTCAGGCGCTACCAAGAGAGGTGTGGAGAAATTCAGAGTAAGTAAATTCATAATAAGTAAATTCATAATAAGTTACTAAACTCCAACCCACACCTCAGACCAAAACAAATAAAGTAAACAAAGCACAATACCAAGCGAGGCTATTTTGCCTAGAGGTCGCTGTTTGACGGCATCACAGATTCTACCTTTAAAAGTATAAATAAAAATACCCAGAAAAAAATAGTACTCTTATAATAATACTTAAGTAAAAGTGCAGATGTATTTGATATTGAATGTACTTCAATGTCTAAAGTAAAAGTACACATTTTATATGATGTTCATGCATTTCAGTGCTTGGGAGCGTTCGATTCTCTATTCATTGACGGAGACTATGTTAAAGCCAGTTATCCTGGCTCTGATTACACCCTCTTGAACCTGACAGGCTTAAAATGTGAAAGAACATCATCTTCATCACACCGACCCATGTTTTGTATACAAAATCATTCCCTTCAAAGTAACTAGTAACTGATACAGCACATTCAGATAAATGTAGGTGAGTCAAAAGTGCAGTATTTCCTTTGAAATATAGTGGAGTGAAAGTTAAAAAAAAGTTCGCTAAAACAGAGATACTCAAGTAAAGTACAAGTAATTAAAAATTTTACTCAAGTACAGCACTTGAGAGTAAAAGCACTTTCCAGATTGCAAACTGACATAGAAACAACGTTGGATCAACGCTGAAGCGTCAATGTAAATAACATTGAATCAACGTTGAAATTTAGCCAAAATTTAGTCGTCAACATTGATTCAATGTTGATTCAGTGTTGCTTTTCCAACATAAATAAAAGGCCATCAGTGGTCAACATTAATTCAACGTTGATTCAAAATTAAAATTTTCAACCTCGACCAAAAAAAACGATGATTCTGACGTAATTTCAACATTGAATGAATGTCGCGTTGCTATCTGGGTTTTCAGCGCCGCATGTGAAGTGATAGGTTCTCGACTCAGCCAAACGTTCTCTATCTCGTGGAGGGCTTTGTCAGCGGCAGGTCAGCGCCGTGACCTTGCTTTGCTCTGTAGCAGGAAGGATGACATCGTCATCGTTATCGTCATCTCGAGTATCTTATATTCTTTGGTTTCCATTACTCCCGATGTTGTTTCAATTCTGTACGGCGAAAGTTAGGTGTCAGAGATTCCGTGACCTGCCGAGAGAGAGTCATTCTCTCTCTATCTCTCTCTCTCTCTCTCTCTCTCTCTCTCGCTCTCTCTCTCTTGCTCGCATCCATGGCTTGTGCTTTGTGTCTGTTGTGTATCTTTGCTTATCTTTTTTTCTGCTTTGTTTTTTTGTTCTGGAAAATAAACTTCTCCTTTTTCACACAAAAGACATCTGGTGTGTTCAGGGGAAATTTGTCCCACTAAAGAGAACAAGGGTGTAAGTCTAGTCACTCAATTCTCACTTGAAAGAATCAGACTTTTGCCCTTATTAGATTCAAATTTAGATTAGATACAAATTTATTGTCATTATACAGCACAAGTACAGTATAGGTCGTCAGGGTTGGTTCAGTAGGATGCAGAGCCTAGAGTGAAGGCAATGCAGGTCAGAGTTCAAAGTTCAGTTTATTACATATAAGATGACAAAATGCATCCATTATTATTATTATTATTATTATTATTATTATTATTATTATTATTATTATTATTATTATTATTGTTGTTTATTGTTCGTTTTTATTATCATTATATATGCCCTCCTCTAAAGTGAACATGTAGCAGAACTGCCCTCCTCTAAAGTGAACATGTATGAGAACTGCCCTCCTCTAAAGTGAACATAACAGAACTGCCCTCCTCTAAAGTGAACATAGCAGAACTGCCCTTCTCTAAAGTGAACACGTAACAGAACTGCCCTCCTCTAAAGTGAACATGTAGCAGAACTGCCCTCCTCTAAAGTGAACATGTAGCAGAACTGCCCTCCCTAAAGTGAACACATAGGGTAACAGTGGGCAGCATCACAAAATAAAGGGGAACAGTAAAAAAAATAAAAAATAAAAAACACAACATTTTGGATTTTATATGATACCAAGTAATACCGGGGTCAGTAGCCTATTGCAGATATCAATAATTGAATAATAATTTCATAGAGATATTTTAAATAATGTATTAAGTGAATATACAATATTATTAATAGGCCACTGTCTTCTCTAGGCTACTCCCCGTGATATATTCACTGATATTTTATTTTTCCTGTTCTCTCTGCCACTAACTTTATCACACTACTGTTAAAACAGGAACGTTTTGAGGCAGCCTAATGCACATTTCTGAGATTTAGTTGACTGAGCCGAGCGTGGGGGCGTCTGCCTGGGAGACTGGTCAACCTGCCAACAAATCATGTTTCAGGGCAAACTTTGCCTGTGCGACGACACCAGAATGGAGTCTGCGGTGAAAAATGAAATGACATTGCTAAAAATAAAATTAATGGAGAAGAGAGAGAGAGGCTCATTTTGGTATCGATCCTATTGATCCTATTGATTCTCAAAATGAGACGTCAGATTCCTAAGTATTGATACATTGGGAATCGATCTGCCCATCCCCGTGTTACAGTACATGGGTACACGCGCGCACACACACACACACACACACACACACACACACACACACACACGCACGTTGTGTTTTTGGTCAGAGAAGAGTCTTCTAGGTTTGTCCTTAACACATACCTGTAGCCTGAGAGCCTAGAGGGTATGATCTGGTAATGATAATAACAATAACAATAACAATAACAATAACAATAACAATAACAATAACAATAATAATGATTAATTATTGATAAATTAATAACCATTAATAATAATGCTAACAATTATTTGCAATTATGGAGGTGTGCATTCTCATGTAAACCATGGTAAATACACATGTTCTGTGTAGTTATCAATATTACTGTATTACCATGCTAGAGCTAGGGAGTCAGACATTATGGGAAAGTTACCCAGTTATCACATGACTCTTTGGAAACATTTGTGTACTGTAATTACCCAGTACACAAATGTGTACTGTCTTGTTTTATGGGCATTGTAGTTCTCTTGAAAGCCCTTACATTGTGGAACATTAGGAGAAGGAGACAAGGATAGCGGTGACCACCTTGACCGAGACCAAGGGGCCTTTGGGAGAAGCCTGGTGGTTTTAGGGTCAGCAGGCAGGTGAATTACATAAATAATGAGCCAGTTCTGAATGGCTGGTTTAATCTGAAGAGGAATACATCCCTGGTAAAATGGAAAGGAGTACCAATGTCATGTTTTGCTACCACCTAAATAACATTTCAAACTGCCAAATCTTAACCATATAGGTAAAACCTGTTTCCCATAACATGTGACCTTTAAATCAGACACACCAACCTTGTACAACATTCAGGCTTCTGTATATCCTTCCTATAACATAGTTGAAGGGGAAATCCACCGTAAAACATAATTTAAGTTGTTTGTTAATTGAATTGTCATTCCAATGATCTTGGCCAGTTAAGTCAGTATCTATAAACACAGATGACATTAATGGTGATGTCATCAAGTGACACCTTTTTTGAGTTGGTCCATTGACAATGAATTACTGACCGACTTAGAGGTCATCAGAAAATAGACCAATATCCCAGTAAAATCTCCTGACAGGCTCAGGAGGTAGAGCAGTCATCTGGTAATCTGAGGGTTCCCGGATTAATTCCGGCTCCTCCCAGCAGCGTGTCGAAGTGTCCTTGAGCAAGACACTTAACCCCTAACTGCTGCCGGTGAGCAGGTTGGCACCTTGCATGGTTGCCTCCACCGTCGGTGTGTGAATGGGTGAATGTGAGGCATAAGTTGTATAAAAGCGCTATATAAATGCAGTCCATTTACCATTTACTGTCATAGTGTCCAAGGAGTTGTTCCACTATTTGCTGTCTATGGAGCAGCCCAAGGATTTGTCTCTTGATCATTATCACTCGACTCTTGTCTCTGGTATGGGTGGATTTTCCCTTTGAAGTCTTGAACTATGTGCAAAAGAGGCTCTAATCGGTGATGCCATCAAGCCACAAGTCTCTGAGACATTCCATTTACAGTGAATGGGAGACCAATAATGTGGCTCTACCTCTATGCTCCATTGACAATGAGTGGGAGACTAAGAATGTGACTCCATCTCTGTGATTTTCACAGTGGGGGTTGGGTAAAATGTCATCGTCTGCAACTGTTATGAAGTGAAGTTAAATGAATTATGGCTGACCCAAATGCTTCGAAGCTTCAATCGTTGCCATGGTAATCGATGTCAAAATCACTATTTGAATGCTTCATTTTCTTTGTTTTTGGTTGTGTTGTTTTTTTTTTTAACACTCCAAAAATGTGCCTATGTCAACAACTAGCTTATAGAAATAATAATCCAACATAAGGACATCATAAGAACTTTCAGAAAACCTACACATTTACCCACCACATTGAAACGTTCGTGCAGGAAGAATGAGGCTTCGATTATTCGCTGATAATTACTACTGAAGCTTTGAAGCCCAAAAAATGGTACTCGGGACAACCCTAACGTGACTTTGGTGGGTCAAAGCTCAACCAATGAATCGACCCCTCATTCACTGACTGGCTCCAGAGAATCACATTGTATAATGTCTTGGTTCCCTGGATTGTGGCTTTGAGAGAGTTGTTCATGTTCATAAATGTTGATTAATTGAACAGCCCAAGATTATATATGAATTATGTTTTAGGTTCCTTGTATACAAATGCATGTCAGTTGACAGAAACTTATTCAATGCACAAGTTGTAAGCTAAGAAACTGTATGCTGTCTTGCTGCACAGTTTATGGGATATGTGGCTTATTCGTTGTTTATTATGGCTTGCTAATTTCCCTAAAATATGAAAACTGACCTTTAATTTTGTCACACATGGACATGGTGAAGTAATATAGACTATAATTTACATAATGAATGATGTGTCATATAAATGCTCTTTCAGTTTAGAAGCAGCGGCACCCCCCCACCACCACCAGAATAAAAAAAAACAACATAAATAATTAAATCAGAAATGCTCTCCAGTAGGCCTACACTGTTGCAAATTACCTAAGGATTTCTGATCTGTCCAAGTAAGAAATTAGGCAACAAATAAGTAGACATGTCCTACATATTTAATTTGCAGACCAATATTGCCCATCTAAATCCAAGTGAGCATCAATTGATAGGTCATGTAAACAGAGTAGCCAAGAGATTTCTTATCTTATATCTTTAGGTAGGCTATAGCTTTTTCTCAGAATAACCTATAGACCCAGTCCTAATAGCAAATTCATTTTATTCTATTCGGTTCTCTTTGAGTGTTGACTAAATAATGCAGGCTATATCATGCATTTAGGTTTTGCTTATTGTCTGTAGCCATAGGCTATAGGCCTGAATACAGTAAAAGAGGAAAGACCGACACTTCCTTGAAATAGGCCTACTTGCCTGTGCCTACAACACTCTCGCGATGAGAGCATAGATTGTCCAGGTTACAATCATATCACTACGCGCATAATAAACCTCTTTCTGGTTTGCATTATTTCACCTCAAAATGCGGAGCACCATTCGTAAGATATAACATCTGCCTTGTAAATCGCTAGACCAGAGTATTTTCCATACTCTATCCACCCCCAAAAATACAATGAAAAATGTTGTAGTAAACCATTTTCTCTCTTCTCCCATGAGTTCATCTCGGTGCAAAATATGTGCAAGAAAGACATTTTGGCTCGGCTCAGTCAATGCGAGCAAAAGACGTGCCCGTCGCATGCATAGAGCCAAAATGATGTCAGTTGCACTTATATGTTGTCGGCGCGCAATGAGAGTCCTGTTGGGATGCGCATGTCGGCGGAGGGGTTCCTACGAACAGCGCAGCAGAGTGAGTGATTTGGTAGCCGCTGCAGTAGGAGGAAGGACCGCGGTTCTACCCCTTGTACCTTTCAGTTTCGCCTCAAATTTATATTGGTGGCCACTTCTAATAAGCAATCAGTGATTTGAGTATTCAGTGACGGTATTCTATGATATATATTTCGTAGTATTACCCACCGGACAGTGACACCAACCGCCATTTTAATCGACTATAGCACGTTTTCCGTGACAGCAGCGCTAGCACAACAATGGCTCTGAAAAGAATTCACAAGGTAAGGAAGTCAACGACAAGGCCCAATATTTCGCAGTTTGGATAGGGATTTATTTTAACGGGTGCGCATCAGATGCTTGACATTGTGCTTTATTATGTTGGGGATAAGCTAAGAATCTTGGCTAAATTGGGAAGCTAACGGAACGGCAAAGTCGAGTGGCGACCGTGAAGGAAGCAATGCGCCGATTTCAGTGTTCACTGACGTTCTAGCATAGACCCTCGCTAATGCTAATGCTAGCCACAAAACGGGCCAATATAAGCTAACTCCGCCGCTTCCTCATGTTAACCAGTGTTCCGCTGGTCATTTTTATATAATACTCAAGATAACAGCCCAATTTCAACACGTAACCGAACACTACTATTTGCAATTCATGATAGCTAGCTTGTCTGGTAAACGGAATGTACCAACTAGACTACCTGCCACTGCCGCTAGTTGACGTTATTAGCTTAGGTGCTAACGTTAGCAATGTGTTAGAAGCTAGCTGTAACTGTCTCGGTGATATGCTAGGTAGTTAAGCTAACGTTAACGGTTTCCAGTCGGCGTCGCAGTTCATAGCAAAACTATTAAATTATCCACAACAGACAGCTTGCTAATGATTCTAAACGCCAGTCACTGTCTGCAACTACAAACGTTATCTAACGATAGCTATCATTAGCTAACTAAATACAACCCCTCCTTGTAAAAACAGGCCCCACGCGTCGTTCGCCTTTTATGTCATGCTGCTGACAGGGCAGAGACGAGTAACAGGTCGCTGTTATTGTGGCCTTTGTTGGACTGAATTGATTATGCTGCTAGTTAACGTTAGTGTTTCCTAAATGTACTTAAGGCCTGCGAATGAACATTTCCTCCATGGTCCATATCATACTCATATGTGACTGGCCATCCCGCATGCCGAGGTCCCCCATATTGACTAAGGTTAAGCCTATTCCATTACGGACCCTATCGCGGTTAACTAATTTCGATTGCCAGCAAACTCTGACTCTGGGCTAGACTGCTAATTCGGCACACAATTGAGAAAGTTATGACGTACGTGTAAAAGTTACATCATTTGTCATGATCTCAGTCAGGTTGTCACATGTGCTACCTGACGTTACAGTACCTGGGGAAATGCTATTATGTAATAGCTGTCATTCCAACTATCAAAGCTCAGTCATGGTTAGCCCTATGTTCCGTTAATGCTGTCTTGAGGAGTTACTCGAGTTTACAAGTATTAGTGGTACTAGTAGCTTACCATATAGTATAATCGGACACACTGTAACCACTACAGCAGCATTCGTCTTGGAAGTTGTTTACAAATAGTAATGAGTGAAACATTTAGCCTCCTATATTAATATGAAGTCCACAGTGTTTATTGAGAAAACCAGAAGGCGAACCCTATTTATTGATCGTTTTCTGTAACAGTAACAAGTGTTGGGATGAGTTGACTGTCTTGCTATTTCAGGCACTGGCAAAATTGTGTCCAGTTTGCAGTTTGACATTGGCTTGAAGGAATGCCGTGAAGAAGACAGACAATTTGCCGGATTCACAATAACGGAACACATGAGCTGACATCTTGTTATCTGTGTGTCTTGTCTGTCTGTCTCAGGAATTGAATGACTTGGCACGGGACCCACCAGCCCAGTGTTCTGCAGGTCCAGTAGGAGATGACAGTAAGTGAGCTGGCTGGGCCAGCAGGACCCCACTCTACCCCACCATTAAAGGATGATTACTGTTATTTTCAACCTAGACCCTTTTTTTTTTTTTTTCTTTTTTTTTTTTTTTCTATCACTGACCGATGCCGACTAAATCCCCATCAGTCGGACCATGACTGACAGTCGTTCTGTCCTGGGTGCCGGGCGGTGTGCCACAGTTCCTCCCGCTGCTATTTAACCTAACGGGGCAACCGGGCAACAGACGAATATTACAGAAGATGCAAAATACATTCTTTCAGAGTAATTTCAGAATAAAATTTAAAAAAAATAAAAATAAAAAGTTAGATGAAGAAACTTGAGCCCATCGCCAGAGGAGAGTCTGAAATGCCTATAAACAGTTATACTATGGAACTACAAATTAAGCGTGTAGAACATGGCTCATAACGGCCCCCAAACAGTACTGGCAACTTCCAACAGACCTCACACAGAGAGAGATGGAGAGAGAGAGAGATGGAGAGAGCGAGAGAGAGGCATATCGGGCTGCTTTTGAGGACATTTTTTGACTTGCTGCCCCGTTGGATTGAAATGCAGCCAGGAGAACTGCAGGTAACCCGAGCGTTCCCAGCATGCACCTTTCTCTCCGGTGTGGGCCGCCAGTTGATGAGATTTCGGTCACCTGTCTGATCCCAGATGCCAGAGGAATAGGGTCTAACGTCGAAACTGTCCGAAATTATCCATAAGGCTTCAATTTACCCTATTTCGTTCCGAGCGTTCCTGCTTCTTTGGCATCCACGTGACGCCCCGCACGGGACGATTAGTTAACGACCTGTGGCCTGCACAAATTCCAGGTTTCCCTGATTGTCAGTGTTGCGTGGATCAATGCCTAAATCGCGCACCCACTCAACGCCCAGCCACAGAAGGAAAAAAAACCCAAAGAAAAAAACCTTTTGAAGGCATCAATAGCACACTCGTAACCAAATCATAACAAAAGATTTAGCTGGTATATAGTAGGCTTGTGAGTTATTACCACGAGGGAGAAGACGAGTGTGTAGTGTGCCTCCTATCGCAGGAAGTAGGATACTACATTCTAGTCCATTTCTGAGTTTCTTTTACCTGAACTGGACTCTTTAACACTATGGTCCCAATGTGTTTCATATGCTTTTGACCTTTACCCCAACTTGTTGTTGTGAATTGGAAGCAAAACTCCCCCCAAGTGTCATTAAATGTGTGGACCGCTTTGAAGTTTGGAAGTCCAACGTGTTTCAACTCAATTGAGGAAACACTTAGTATTTTCCACCCTTGGACATTTGGGAAATGACCTGGCACTGCCTCCTGTGAAATGACGCCGTTATTATACGAGCCGTCCCACCTCCATAATGGGGTATCGGTTTCACTTTTTGTTTACAGACCAGGTGTAATGTTTTTTTCCACACGGAAACAGGTTTTTTTTCCCCACCCCCGGTAACCAGTGAAAGTAACCAGATAAGGTTTTTAATTTTGTCGTTTTATTTTTATTTTTTATTTTTTTCAGTATTTCCCAGGAAGTTTTCTTTTAGACACAACACCCATTCATTTCTAATGGAACTTTCCAGTTTATTACTTCCTGTGGCTCCGATCACGCCGCAGGTTCATCTTCGGGGCGCGTGGCTCTGCCTCGGCAGGTCTCCCATCTATTTCTTTTTCATTAGCGGCATTCTTGACCTCATTCCTGTGTACATTGTGGATGTAGCTCGATGAGTCGGGCTGGATGTTGAAACACGTTACCTGTTGGTACCGCACAGATTCTCCTCCCGTTTCCTTACTTACCGCACAGATTCTCCTCCCGTTTCCTTTTTTTTTTTTTTTTTTACGGTATCGACGAGCTTCATAACTTTGGGTTCTTACCAAAGGATATCGTGTTTTCTACTTGATTATGGACATTTTTATTGGAAGAGTTCAACTGAGTATGCTCTGGTTATCGTGAAAAGCAACACAAATGTTTTAGTGAAAATAACTGACTCTGTCGCATAATTAGATTACTTTCATTCGACAAAGGCATAAAAAAAAGCTTCCTTTCATAACCTCAATGACTTTGATGTGTCAGAAATTGTATGTGTGTTGAACATTTCAACAATTCCCTTTTATAATTTATCAGCTTTAAATCTTGAATTGATACGAGTCATCCATCAAAACGATGTCCTGACATCTCATCGTGTGAGTAAATTCATACATGGGCCCTTTTATTGTGTTGACTTTTAAATGGGCATTCCTCAGTGGGAATCTCTGATGAAAGATGTGTTAAAGGGCAACTCGATCAGTTGAGATCCATGTGTCATTCATCTTTGATTAGCAATTAGTACCTTGCTCTGTATTCGCCGTCAGTCAGGGCATGGCAGATATATTGGGATGCCTGGATTTTAGTACTTGCCTAATATCGGTTAATTGATGCTTATCAATGAATCCGTAAGAACCGTGTTTATTGATTTGGAAAACCAAAACATGTGTTTGAATGGAAAGAAATCGGCCATCGGAGCATCTGATCGGCACATCTTTGAAGGTGTATATTTGAGTCGCAGAAATGCACAAGGAAAAGGGAATGCGATCATAGGAGTTTCCAAGAGAGCAGAAGAAGTCGAGGTAATTGTTAAGTTTGCTTCCTACATTTCTCGGTATCTGTTCCAAAACGTCCAATTCTGACCGTTTAATATCAAACAAAGTGATGCTCACAACTGTCGGTTCCTGTTATTGACCGTATATTTTCCCGGCCGTGTTTTCTAGCCATAACCGTAGCGTGCCGGGGGAGGCATACAGCTTTTGTTTTGCTTCTGACTTTGAAGTTTATTATGACATGCTTTAGCATATCACCACAGCCGCAAAAACGTGTGCTCGTTTTTCATAACGCATTATGGGTGTCGCGATTAATGGATGGAATCGAATAAATCGATTGCAGAAATAATCGATTTAAAAATGACCGCATCAACACCTCGAATCATTTCATTGGTGGTACTTAAATGTTACAGAACATCTAGTTTGATGGAAATACAAGAGAAGAAGAATCATTTAATTCAGAGGCACTACGATTGTTCAAAAATGCTCTAAAAAGACCCTGTTAGGTTCTTCCTTTAGCTTGATTTCAGTGTGAGTTCATGGGGAAAATAAAACGCAAGTAAACTTAAATGTAAATGTTCAATTGTCTGTTTTTTTTTTTTTGGGTGAAAATGAATCGTTTAGACACAACGATGAATCGATGAAATAACGGTTGGATGAATCATTTTAATTGAATTGTTAGTAGCTTCTCTTTAACGAATGTCTCTCCTTGTTGTTTCAGTGTTCCACTGGCAAGCCACGATAATGGGACCAGTAAGTATACTCTGCTGTAGCCGTAAAGGGGAACCCCACCCAAATTAAGAAATTCCAATATGTCGTTTCCGTGGCCTAGGCAAAGTTCAATCAATATTCGTGAACCTGAGCTAGTCTCTCCCAAAGCCAGAAACCAGAGGAGTAAGAATCAAAACTTGTGATGTCATCAGGTATGAAGTCTCGAGCTGCTCCACTGACAATGAATTGGAGACTGATTTTGTGGACCATCAGAATGTTTTTCTTTGTCTTTTTTATATACCCAAATGAGCTGTGTTCTCTGGTAGTGTTCTCAGTTCCGAAACAGAATGTGTGCCTGTGTACTCAGAATATTCCTCTGGGTGTTCTCAGTATCCTCTATAACATCTTTCCCAATTCATTGTCTCTGGAGCGGCTTCAGACTTCATACCCGATGGCGTCACACATTTTGAGTTTTAGCACTCGCACGTTTTTTTGGTTTGGGAGAGAGTTGCTCGTGTTCGCTAATATCTTGGATTGTCTTAGATCATAGAAATAAACATCACTCAACAAAAAGATTCAGGTTATTCCTATGGTCTTGGGACAGTCTTAGAATCAATATTTGTGAATATGAACAAATCTCTCCCAAAGCCAGAAACCGAAGACCTAATGGCAAAAACACACCTTCAAAACAGCTCACCATCAGTTCCATTGGAGAGCCAGGTAGAGTCGGGCATAGTCAGACATAGTTGTCTGTTTGGAGGGGCAGATAAAAGTCTGACGGTGGAAAAAAACGCCATGGACGTGTTTTAAGTCCATA
>OMKL01147221.1:0-10935 GCA_900302295.1 Parasudis fraserbrunneri | reverse complement strand
ATTCAGGGGATGTTAGGTCCTGGTTAGCATGTCAGAAGAATCAGGTGTGGTCATCATACTGCAGAGTCAAAGTGAAACGCACTCCTGTACTGATGAGGTGCCGGCCAACTAAAACACTCCTGTACTGATGAGGTGCCGGCCAACTAAAACACTCCTGTACTGATGAGGTGCCAGCCAACTAAGACACTCCTGTACTGATGAGGTGCCGGCCAACTAAGACACTCCTGTACTGATGAGGTGCCGGCCAACTAAAACACTCCTGTACTGATGAGGTGCCGGCCAACTAAAACACTCCTGTACTGATGAGGTGCCAGCCAACTAAGACACTCCTGTATTGATGAGGTATTGACAACGTTTCGACAGCTAAACTGCCTTCATTATTGTTCATCTACTTCGTGGTGAAGGCAGCTTAGCGGTCAAAACGTTGGTTTTTTAATGTCTCAATAAATGATTGCATCGGAGCTACGAGTGTGAAGCTACTTCCATAATTTTTAAGGTAAACATATAAACATACTGGCCACTGGTGGCTTGTTTCCTAAGTTATGGGAGGCACTTGGGGTCAAAAAGGCTATTGTGTTAATTTTGTTTTACATGTAATGGTTTTCAAATGAATCACCAAAACTAACGTGTTAATACTGACACCCCTAATTACAACCTAATGTAATCAAAGAGGAAAACAGTTATAGTTGAATGCCAAAGTAATTTCCAACAGTGGAATATTGAAATAACCTTCCCCGTCCCTCGCTGACAGAGAAGAGGAAACAGATCCAGTCTTTACCTGCTGCAGGCGTGGTCCAACAGCAGAGACACGGAGTCCAGGCCGCTGTCCAGCTTGGTGTTGTGGTAGAGACATCGTTCCCTCTGGAGCTCCACCGCCTGTCTCAGCAGAGTCTGTAGCCTGCGGGGGGGCAACATCACGGACGGGGGCAGGTAGGCTGGACAGACAGACACACGGAGAACCAGAGAGAGAGAGGGATGAAAGAGTCATTATATAGACAGAGGCTTGGACAACAGTTAAACCTTGGGATGCACTAATGCATCTTAATGCCACCTTTACACTGCACATCCTGATCCGGAGTCATGAACTTGAAGTATTGGTCGATACAGAGGACCGATCCCATCCCTTAGTTTAACTCAATATTGTTGACTTGGATCATTAGTCATTGGGAAGAATCACTGATGCATTTTTCTCCATTTCAGAAATGCAACATGTTTCTATGTGCCAGGCTTTTGGTATCTGGATCGGCCCATCTCTGGTTATACCTGAATCTTATGTTTGCAGATCAACTTAAGAAACAAACATTGATCCTATTTGTTGACATAATGCAAGCTGTAAGGGGTGAAAAGGTGAGTCAAACAATAAGTGTGATGTAGACTCACTCTGTAACTTGTCCAGGAGCTTGGTGCGCGAGGCGCTGCCTTTGCCCTCCCATTCAGCCTTGGCTCGCAGGTCCTCTGCATGGCTGCACATCAGATACCTTCCGAAGAGATGACATCATCTTTAGCCAGAAACACTCACACCACCACAGCCCCTCCCAGACACCACGCACAGTCCAAAGTCAACGCCGCCTCTTGGCACCGTGAAGATAAGATCATTTCTACACACTGTCCTCGTTGTTCTTAGCTGACTGAATGTCCTTGGATTTGATCGGCTGCTGGATTAGTCCATTTCATCAACAAATTTGTGTTTCCCACATTATTATTCTTCTGCAAATGAATGTAGTCATGCAGAATGACCAGTTTAAATGTAATGATTGTTCAAAACCAAAGCAGATTAGTGACAGCTGTGATGCCAGAGATGTGCTGATCAGTTTCCAAGAAACCACTCATTCAGCATGTAAAAAAAAGCAGTAAAAATAAGTAATTAATGGCAGTTGACTGATACATCAGGCCGATATTGGCCGTTTAAAAAATATCTGTATCGGCTGATATCAAATTTCAATATCGGCCTGCCGCCAGCCATCAAGCCTGACCGAATCAATACTGAATCAATATCAAAATCAAATCTGCACCTTGTGAACTGCGATGGAATCGGGTAATCGGTGCAGATACCCAGCCCACTGGGCTTGACGTCGGTCAGGGTGACGTGACTTACCCACTGAGGATGTGGATGCGCTCTGTGTTGTATTTCAAAGGGGTGAGCTCAGCTCGGAGGACCTGCAGAGCCTCCAGAACCTTCCCGTCCTCCAGGTACTCCAGATACTTCTGCTGCAGGAGGAGAAACTTCATACGCTACCGAGAGGAGAGACGAGGGGAGAGATGGAAAGACTTTTACAAAGCAGGTACAACGCAGTGATGCACCGGCCACAGATTCTGTCATCGGAAAAGACTGAGCTTCCGTTGGAAAACAACGCACCAATCAATTAGGTCTGATTGAGGGTTGAGTGTCTCACAGAGTAGACAAACTTACCAGCAACAGACTAAATTGACCAGCATTTGGCTGGTAATTTCCCACCCTGTCATTCACAGTAATCAGCCTATTCATCAAACCAAGTGTGCTGCTAGACTAAAGATAAAGGGATACTGAACTACTACCATGCCTACTGATAAAAGACAACAAAGACCAAATCATTGATTACTCTGTCATAACTACAGAATAATCAAGCAGAATAATCTCGACTAGTGCACATACCTACTTAGCATACAGGCCATGTGTATACTAGGATATCTATCCAAATAATGATAAAACTGTATTTTTTTAAAGTAATACGCAAAGACAAACTCAAACATGTAATTCTGCGGGTGGGTAAATGTGGCCTCTGGCCTTGAGCTTACTTACCACAATAGCACTGGGAGAATGCATCAACGCCTTCAGCTCATTCAGATCACTCTCGGCCTGGAGGAAAAGAAAGATGATTGAGAAATTAAGAAAGAAGTTATTTTCTTATTTAAGCCCCCCAAAAAATAAATGTCAACACTGTCTGCCAAAATAGTAAATAAAATAATATAAACATAAGTGTTTTCTGTATAATGACACCCACGTGGCCATGCCTCTCATCACTAGTCAATAATATAAACATAAGTGTTTTCTGTATAATGACACCCACGTGGCCATGCCTCTCATCACTAGTCAATAATATAAACATAAGTGTTTTCTGTATAATGACACCCACGTGGCCATGCCTCACATAACTAGTCAATAATATAAACATAAGTGTTTTCTGTATAATGACACCCACGTGGCCATGCCTCACATAACTAGTCAATAATTTAGGTGCTATTTCAGTACCGAGGGATGGGTGATAATTCAATATTATCATTGATCAGGAACCTATCATAATGAAATTATGATGTTTCTCGTTGCGCACAATTCTGACATCTAAATGAATGATAACACCCACATATCCACTCAGAGTTCTCTCAAAATGAGATCTTCTGTATTTGGGGGGATGCTATTTGAAATTAGCAGAGTTTTGGTTTGATATCACACTTAACATTATCATGCAGTTCAATGCGATCAACATCAATTGGATAATTTATCTTGTGATTTTACATGAACATTGTGATATAGATAATATTGTGACATATATGGATATCGGACAGGATTCCGATACAAGCCACATTCATACAAAGGCCTGAGATTATTAAGGCCATGTGATCAAATATCTTAGACTGACCTTGTCCCACTCTCCCTCCATCACATGGTTTCGGAACTTGGTGGCAGATGGATGCTCCAGTCTGCAGCCAGACTCCTGCATCAGGAGGTCCACTGTCTGACTAGAGAACCACAGAAGAAGAACAATTTATTAGACATGTCATCCCACAGGCCCTGAATGCCTCAGGGTTCAATCATTAATAATGTTTTGAATGGAAATAGAACTTGTGTGGTCATTCCATGAATCAGGGCTTTATTCTGACAATTACAAATACAAAAAAACAGATCAATAACAAGTGGCATTGTGTCTGTAGCCACCTGCCAAGTGGGTCCGACTGAATATTTCAAAGATTTTTTTTGGCAGGCAACTTGACAGCAGACTGTGTGCACGGAGTGGACAGACCTTTTCAGAAGAATTCTGCTGCTAAGGGAACAGCTTGGGCCCAAGTTTAGTTCCTGTCAGCGATTGTATTAGCAAACATCGCATCAGCAAATATTGTATTAGCAAATACTGCATCAGGAAATAAACATGGCCATATTTAGAATGTTTATGTTGTCAAATTAGAAAAGGTCGATATGTTCCTTTCCAGCCATTTCCACAAGGAAACTTGTGCATGTCATACTTCCTATGTATGGTATGGCCACTCGTTATATAGTCTCTGGTATGGCCTGTCTCTTCACATCTGACATTCATTTTAGATGACATGTTGATGAGACCACAAGCATGGTGGTCATGATTTCACGATGATTTCAGGCATTTTGGGAATTTTGAGGAAGATGATGTGAACTGACAGCTGACTAGTGAACCTTACCGGGCCGGTGACATAACTGCCAGGCAGGCTACTTACTTCAGTCCTAAATCGTGTAGATGTTGTCCTATCAGCCTGATGACATCTTCCTCAGACTGAGACAGACGTTTCTTCTTTTTCACACCGGAGTTCGCGTCCGAAGACGTGGTGTTGTTGGACGCAGCCTGGGCTGGCACGCCGTTGTTGTTGCTGACAGAGTTTCCATTGTTTGTGGCTGACACCAGTCCGTTGGTGTGAGCTCCCCCGCCGGAGGAAGACTCGCCGTTTTGCGCACTGTTTCGGCAGGACAGCTCTGAATCTTGACCCTGTCCTGCCCCGTTGGCCTGCATGTTATGAATGTTGACGTGGGTGACACTGTGTGGATTAAAGCGAATGACGGGAGCGACGGGAGAAGTTAAAAAACCTGCTACCACCGCAGACAGGCCCGCTGACCCAACTGCAGCCCCGGGCTCCCCTGCTCCTTCTGAGACCGAATCTCGGTGTTTCTTCCGCGGTGGGGGCGCCGCTCCGCCGGTCTCCGAGTCGGAGGAGGAACAAGCGGAGGCCAGAGTTAATTCCACAATAACATAACTTATGTGATGAACATAATATCAATAGCTGAGTTAATTCGACGAGAACATTAGAGGTGATATTTGATGAATTCGGTGCTGTCAGTGGTGGATAAACACTTCGGTTGGAGCTTCGTGCCGCTTAGCTTCTCTTGTTATTGTTGCTCTCCAGACAGCTGCAACCCCATTATGGAGATACGCAGTGACGTCACCGGAAATTCCTACACGGCTTTCTGTCCGGGTAGCTACTGAAGCTCTAGGTGGCGCCCTTTATTTAGTTTCTTTTTTTTTTTTGGTATTCGATTTGCACTTAAAATATAAATAAAATTGAGATGTGATAGACAACAGTGAGAGTAAGCCTTACACCCATGTAGAATTGTAATAAAACCTTTTGTTTCATCATCCTCATTTCTACACACAAGCGCCAGCCAGTCTGTAGAGCCCAAACCCAGAAAAAAGTGTGTAAACCTAATCTGCAAATCTGTTGTTTGAATCAAAGGGATATTTTATAATGAGGTGAATATTATATTGCAAGCAGTTATATGCAATATCTTCTTAATCTAAAAATCAGAAAACTATTTTAGACTTCCCCCATCAACATTTATTTATTTATTATTTATTAATGGCCTCATATGATGGAAAATGGGTTTTTACTTAGATGCAGTGGTCCTTCAACACAAGTTTAGACCCTGTTCCCTCATATTATTACAAGTCTGAGGAACCACAGGGCCTAATGGGAGGAACAATGATGGTAGAATGGAATGGAGGCACAAAGATATAGATGATGACAGAGAGAGAGAGAGAGATTGTGAGAAGTTCTGTTGAAACATACGGCTGATTGTAAGCCTGATGTAAGGTGGACCCCTTCCCAAATTATATGGGTATAAGAAACTAAAGAAGTGCGTCTGAGATAGTTATTATCAACAAATAACATTTACTTTGGTTTGCTTATTTATTGTAAATTGACCAAAAACACGTCCTTATTTACAGCCGCTAGAAACAGAGCCAGATCAGACTTAATGCCACCAAGAGGAGTGGCAGATAAGATGCACCCTTTGATGCTGCACCCTCTATCTCTAAGCAGTCATTGTACTTCTCAAAGTCCACTTCTCTTATGGCACACACGTGGTCCGTACGGCAGTCACCATCACACTCTGACAGCTCATAGCCGACGGAGTTGAACTCGTAGTATTTCTGCAGGTAGCCGTGGTCGTTAACCATGCGGTCCAGGACCTGGTGCATGGAGGCCGGGGAGCCGTCTGGTACTCTGAAGCTCTCCGTCAGACGGTACTCTTCCTCCCAGCGGTCCTGGGCCGTGTTGGCGTGAGTCAGGTTCAGGTAGTACATCACCAGGTCCTGAGAGTGGAATTTGTGGAAAGGTTTTCTGATTTCAACCACAAGTCCGGTCTACCCAGTTCAAAACAACAACTTAACAGAAAATGTAAGTTGAAGAAAGCATTCACACAGACCTTGGCATGTGCCTGCTCAGAAACAAACAAACAAAAAAGATGGGTGTCAATGGTCTTTTCTTACTTGTACCAAGAGTGTTTGGGTGTTATATTCAAAGAGGCGAATCCCAGGGTTATTAGCTCCGCCTACAACCCCTGGCAGTGTGGTCTTCCACGGTGTCACCCCTGGGCAGATGAACATGGTACTGATAGGAGAGCCTGAAGAGACACAAAGGGAAATGTCCACAAGCTTGAACATAACAATCTGAGTCAAATATGTTTTTCACCGTTGCTTTCTACTTATTTCACCTGTGCACAAAGCTCAAGGGGATATTGTAATTACTGTACTTGTATCTCTGTGTGTGTGTTTGTGTATCACAGCAATAAGCAGTGCATGTCTTGTCTGATTTGGCTCAGTGGTTCGGGTGACAGTCAGCCAAGGACCCGCGCTACTGATTTTTATTCAAATCAATGGCACAGGCAAAGGTCAGAATTTTAGACATTGTTGTGTATTGCAAGAACTGAGACGGCATCCGACAAGATATCTGACTACACTGGGTGGGGACATGAGCTAGATCTCCTCAGTCTACAAAATATTATGAGTCTCCTCAGTCTACTTGGTATTCTACTAAATATATTCATGACTAGAGGGAGGGTTTACAGGTTGATGTCAGAATCACATTTATTCTCCAATGTACACAGATATACAGAAGGTATGTAAATACACCAGAATTTGACATGGCCATCAGTGCAGGGACTCACATTCTGACAGGACGACGCACAGCGTGACACGCAGACGATACGGCATAGTATGACACAATGTCACCAAAAAAGAATTGCGCTAATCATGAGTCATGTTGCGAGGGTGTGGCCTGTCTCTGACTTCTGGTTTGTCTTGATGCGACGGCCAATCGAGTGACTCTTACCCTTCGAGCCGTAGAACATGCGGAAGCTGTCCATATGCTGATGACCGAAGAACTGTCCCATGATGACAGAGTGATGTGACTGGATGAGGTCCAGGTAACGTCGGTTAAAGTTAGGCCTGTACCAAGACTTGCCACGCTTCTTCTCAAACACCCCAGGTGGAACATGGCCGATGATGTACACCTAGAGGACAAGTCACCACGATGGAAGTACATTTACTTTAAACACCGTAGGTTGAGAAATATAGTCCTACAGTTTACAGCAGTTTGAGTTTGAAGTTATTTGTCTTATGTGGTTTCTTTTTCATATCAGAAAAGTTAAAAGATCCTCCAGATGTATTTTAAACCCTTAAAATGCTCTATATTGAATAACAATTTGTATAAGTGTTTTTTTCCACCAAATTGTTCAGTAAACTAGTGAAAATGGCTTAGCTCTCATTGAGAATGCAAGGATCTATGAATATGCTAATAGAAACAAGCAGCCATTGATATTTACCAGGAATTCCAAGTCGGCAGCTTATATTCTTTCAACACATGTCGCTACCTACTCAGCTTTCTGTGTATGCTGAAGCTAGAGGTGTCAAGTTACCACATAGTGGACCATGATAGGTTCAACCTATTAGTGACATCACACATGCAAGTACAGAGAAGCTCTCCCTCTCCAGGGGAAGAATCTGGTGACAAGTTCTGCACAAATGACAATCTGTGTGGTCAAAGTCCCGCCTCCAAGAGGAGTTAACCAATAAAAGAAAACACGATTTTGAGTGGAGGGGATCTTTAAAGATGCACTCTTTGATCATTCAAAATGAGGACTTTGTAGACTCAACCGCATACAATTTAAGTAGAATAAACATGTAATTTAGCGGCTGGATCTACACAGTTCTCGTTCCATCGAGCCAACAATGAGGACCATGTAGATTCAACCACCAAATTATCTTTTTATCCACATAAGTGTACATGGTTGAGTGTACAGTCCTCATTTCAAATGACAGAAAATCTTAGCGCGTCTTTAAAAGCACCGTACCTTCTCTTTTTTGCTGGCAGCTTGTGTTAGAACCTGATTGACCCAGTGGAACTGATCCGCCGGGTCGGCCATGTTCTCCGTCACTTTGTTCTGGTCGTAGTAGAGGTTAGAGTTCAGGACCAACATCCTGAAACCCGGTCGATTCAGCAGCTCCTCTGTGTAGTATCCTCCTGCAAACAGAGGAACAAGAGAGAAAACGTGTTGACACTTAACGAGAACTATTAATGAGGAACTAGATGTCAACAAACCGTTGATCAACCTTCGGTTGCTCAAGTCTCAGATCTGATGTCTCAGAGCAGGGAAATGCCTCCAGAGTGACACAATGACTATAGAACTGTCCATCTGACTCTCAAATTCCCATTTTCTACCTGCTCTCCTCTCATTTTAAAAGCAAACTATTAGTTAAAGAACAATTGTTCCTGTGCTTTGTTCACATACTTCAATGTTCCCCATCAGTTTCTAGGTACTTCATCACTATGTGTGTGCCCCGCAAAGTGTTGCAAAACATGTTGTTCTGACACGTGCTTTCAGTGCTCATGTATGAAGCCATAAAATGACGATTTCATGTGTCTCTCCATAGAATCAGATATTTCTGCGTCTCTATACCTGTTTTGAACGTTCTTTGGGACTCTGGTTCCAGCCAGCCCTGCCACATCTGTGCTATCCGTTCATACATGTAGTTCTGTCCTGCGGGGAGCTGGCTCTTGGGGTGGTAGTCATGGTTACCCAGAGCAGGGTACACTTTGGTATCTGAAAGTTAACCATGACATCATAGTCTCTTTCACATCCGTGTCGGCTCCGACTTATTTCATATTCATATGAAGCTGACGGGG
This sequence comes from Parasudis fraserbrunneri, assembly GCA_900302295.1. Lineage (NCBI taxonomy): Eukaryota > Metazoa > Chordata > Actinopteri > Aulopiformes > Chlorophthalmidae > Parasudis > Parasudis fraserbrunneri. Next base: position 1,755 of record OMKL01147221.1, on the reverse strand, counting down.
ATGCCAAAGAGACAAATAACATCACAATTCATCATCATCATCATCATCATCATCATCATCATCATCATCATTATCAAGATGATGGAAGGAAAATGTGATCTGGTGGATTCCGTCTCTACATCTCTCTATGACATGATAGGCAAGACACTTGAATACAAAAATGAAATCCAGAGAGTGTCCATTGTGACATAATGCAACAATAATAAGTTACTATGTAGTTATTATACTGTGAATTTCTCCAGACCTCTCTTGGCAGAGCCTGGGGTGTGGCCAGAAATAGCAACCTCTCCCCTATCCCCACTCAACTCCAACCCAAACATCAGTCCAGAACAAAAAATGTAAACAAAGTGCAGTACCAAGAGGGGCTCTTTTGCCTAGAGGTTGCTGTTTGAAGGCATTACAGACTCTACTTTTAAGTTGGTACACATGGATAACCAAACAGTTTTAGGACTCTGAGGTCTGAAGAAGACAGAGGTCCACACTAACAACCAACCACTGAGACCTGAGGAAGACAGAGGTCCACAACCAACAACCAACCACTGAGACCTGAAGAAGACAGAGGTCCACACCAACAACCAACCACTGAGACCTGAGGAAGACAGAGGTCCACAACCAACAACCAACCACTGAGACCTGAAGAAGACAGAGGTCCACAACCAACAACCAACCACAGAGACCTGAAGAAGACAGAGGTCCACACCAACAACCAACCACTGAGACCTGAAGAAGACAGAGGTCCACACCAACAACCAACCACTGAAACCTGAAGAAGACAGAGGTCCACAGACAGGCCTGAAGAAGACAGAGGTCCACACCAACAACCAACCACTGAGACCTGAAGAAGACAGAGGTCCACACCAACAACCAACCACTGAAACCTGAGGAAGACAGAGGTCCACACCAACAACCAACCACAGAGACCTGAGGAAGACAGAGGTCCACAGACAGGCCTGAAGAAGACAGAGGTCCACACCAACAGTTAACCACTGAGACCTGGGGAAGACAGGGGTCCACTGAAGCCTGTATTTGTAACATGTCGTGTGTGGTTGAGTATTATGATTACCGGTGAAGATGTACCATCAGTCAGTATGTAAAAAGTATTACTGCTGTTATTCTTGTGTAACACTTTATTGCATTATATCACAAAGGATGCTCTCTTTGTTTCAGTTTTGTATTCATTTGCCCTTTGACCCTCCTTTATCATACGCACGTGGAAACACCAGTTTTATCAGGTCGGTGATGTTGCCGATAATGGAGAGCACTGCCTCCTCTCCCAGATCTGCGTTTGGCACATGTGGAGTGTCATCTCTGTAAGGGGGGGAAGGATTTATTGCAGATTTCTTGATCTAACTAGAATGTCTCTCAGAGAGATGCTACATCCATGCTACAGCTAGGTTGCCTCCCAGTCATGAATATTTAACAGAATAACCAAGACTGAGGAGGCTCATGATAATATGATGTAGTCCCAGTAGGCCTCGTCTCAACCTTGCTCACGTCAACGCCTAAACATCCAGACCTCTCTCGGCAGAGCCTGAGGTGTGGCCACAGCAATAGCAACCCATCCCCTATCCCCACTAAACCCCAACCCACACATCAGACCAAAACAGAAAAATGTTAACAAAGTGCAATACCAAGAAGGGAGCTTTTGCCTAGAGGTCGCTGTTTTACGGTATTGCAGATTCCACCTTTAAGTATTTTGCTACGTTAATTGATATGTGTTATATGACGTTAAAAGCATTGATTTCAAACCACGCA
>OMKL01147211.1:0-11807 GCA_900302295.1 Parasudis fraserbrunneri | reverse complement strand
TGCGTAAGCCAGAGTGGATAAGAAAGCATACCAGAGTGAGGGAGTGAGAGAGCGAGTGGAATCACGGGAGAGAGAGAGAGAGAGAGCTGAGAGAGGGAGGAGAAGGAACATTGAAGGAGAGAGGAAGAGACAGAGAGAGAGAGAGACACAGACAGACAGAGAGAGAGAGCGAGAGTTAGATCTCCAGCGGTGCTGGAGAGCAAAAGAGTAAGTTGCGATTCCCCCAGGAAGGGAGGTGCATCCCTCCATCTTCTCCCGGGAGGGGAGGGGGTTTGAATGGGCTCCGATCAGAGCAAGGATTCCCTGGCTTGTGGAGCACTGCTCCTCCTCCTCTGTTTCAGCAGCGTGTAGCGAGAGAAACACAGGGAGGAGGGAGGAGAGAGAGAGAGAGAGAGAGGGAGTTGCTCTCACTTCCCATGTTGCTAACCTGCTTAACAGATGGCATTGGCAAAGTGGTCTTTGACTCTCAACCAGCCACCAGTCTTTTCTGCTCTCGCTGAGGTAACGTATGGCTTCTTATCTGGCTGCTTTTTAACCAAGGAAAACTGTTTGTTCATGCATTCTGTCGCGCTGTCCTGCGATGAATGTGGCTTATATGACTGTGGGAGTGCGAATGTGACAGGTCGATGTGTGTGTGTGTCGATGTGTGTGTGTGTCTGCGCGTGTGTGTGTGTGTGTGTGTGCGTGCGCATGTATGTGTGTGCAAGGATGCCTGAAATTGATGAGCGGAAGTTCAGAGACAGGTCAGCGGCTCACCACAGAACAGAACAGAACAGAAGTGTAGCACCGGCTCAATAACCACCTCATCAATGACCTTTCAGTGTGGAGTTGTCACGTTGTAGGCACCGGCTGATGGATCTACCTGTCAAACGAGTTCTTCGGTCGCTTTTTCCCCGCGTGATAGAGCGAGCGAGCGATTCGCCCGTCACTGAACTGATATTGTGTGGATGATCGAGGGTAACCCGAGGGGGTCCGGGCGGAAGGCTGGCCAGGTCTAGCTGAGGGGCGCGCGCACCCAGCTGTGAGTCCTTTACCCTCTCGTGTGTCCGCATCCACCTGTGCCTTTATCATCTGTTGTGAATTAAATCGATGCTGCTTGTCTCTCCGTGTCCGCTGGCTGTATCAGATGGGGAAAAAGCACAATGGCACAGGTTTATGTGGTGCCCCCCAGCGATAACACTGCTGTGCTTCGCTGTAAATAATAACCTCCGGCTCAGGAGAACGAAAAAGAGAAATATTTATATAGGGGTCAGAGTTGCAAGTTTAGAATCTACTGTACAGTAAGGATGCAGCAGTACAGTACCAGTGCTGAGTGGCCGGTACCAGGCTGAGATAGGTTATCAGTATCAGGAGACTTTGCCTAATACTAAAATCCGATAACAAGAGCCATATGTAACATGTCAGCAATCAAAGCTAAGCAACTTGATTTTCAGCATTTCTGACACATAAAACCATGTTAGATTACGTCTAATGCTGTGAAATGGATTATATTTCAATCTTCTTTGTTCAGTGACCCCAAATGAATGGTGTAAGTCTACACTGTTTCGGTAGAAGGAAAGGACTGGATCGGAGCTCTGTATTCGGCAAGTAGCTAAAGTTCACTCAGTAAGTGGTATTGGTGCCTAGTGGAGGCTATACCGTTGAACATTGTTCAGTAGTCTACAGTTTGAGAAGGGTAAATACAAAGTGGGTGCTGCCCGCACACTTTCAAGCAACGTGCACGTGATTTAATATTTCAGACAAAACCGGTCTGAGGTAAGCCTGAAATATGAACGTCCACCCGCATGTTCACAGTGCGAACGCATCTGTATCTTAGAGATCTAAGCCTGGTCCCACTTTCTACTCGTGAATCAGAGGTGTCTCCGACAGAGGCTCAACGTCAGATGACCGTCTGGACGTTAGCCAGCCTCTCTCTGAAAAAAAGCCCATACTAAATCACGTGCTTTCGACACAATGCCCTCGCGTCTCTCTCAAACACCCTACACCGTTGGAGCCGCATTGTCTTAATTTCCTAAGAAAAATAACTGACCTGACGATTTTGAATGTAGGGAAGCCAGTGTATGAAAACTAGAACTAGGTCACTGTGCTTTGGTATATCGTGGTGATAATCTACTCACGCGTCCATCTCAATCCCATCTCTCTGTGGCTGTGGGGACTGCATTGTGGATGTATACTGTGACTGCAATTTGCGATATGATTCACGATATTAGAGGGAATTTTTGAGTCATGATTCAAATTTTCATTGAAAAAGATATTCAAATGACCATGGTGTGTTTTGCAGGGGTCTGGACCAAACAAAGATGTTTTCTTAAGTCTAATGATTTGTAGGCCGGGGCATCTCTGCAGCACCACGATATTTATTCTATAATGGTATTTTGCCACACATTCTGCCTTTAACAAAATATTGCAGCCTCCTGCGATTTGGATATTGCACCATGGGCTATATTGCGATTTCGATTCGCCCCAATTATGACTTGACAGTATTTGCTTGTTTTTTCAAGGCTCTGTTCCCATAGTATCTCAGGTAAAACAGGTCTACATGAAGCAGGTAGAAAGAACCCAAACACTGCTGACTGTATTGTGTAAATCTTGACGCAGTTTTATCCATTTCAAGTTAAAATAAGTCTAAAATTGAAAACTCTGTCCTCACCTCACCTCACCTCTCCTTTCCTTTTCTGTATTGCCCTGTCCCTCCCTATAGCATCTTCTCTTCTCACCTCCCCCCTCTTCTCTCCTCTCCTCTCCTCTTCTCTCCTCTCCTCTCCTCTCCTCTCCACACCTCTTCCTCTCCTGTCCAGTCCAATAACTATCAGGTGCACCTGAAGGCCACGTACAGGAGAAACCTGTTAATCTGAATGTCAGACCTCAGAAATGACCAGTCTACCTAATGTACATAATGAAGGAAAAATTGGAAGAAATATTCTCCATTGATAGTGAGTAATGTAATTTCTTCAAGCACAAGGTTTCAGAATACATGGACGTTATTTACCTTCACCAACAGGTTAAGTGATCATCCTCGTCCTTCCTTCCTTCCTTCCTTCCTTCCTTCTTCCTTCCTTCCTTTTGTCAGTCTGTTACCAGGGTAACTCAAACATTTGCAAATTGAACGGAATGAATATTTGTGGGAGGGTTGCTTACGATGCAAGGAAGAGTTTCCTCCATGCTGGAAGAGACAAGAAATTGTATAGATTTCGCCATTCCACCCCTTCTGTTGTGCCGTGGAAAGGTCACTTCACAGGGGGCTGTTCAGCTAGATCAAGCAGCTATGTGTCTCTGGGAAATCTTTTGGTTTTATTCATAGTTTTTAGCCTTATCAATGGCAAGAAATGTTTCAAGCTGATCCAATGTTTTCTATTGCAAAATCGCAGTCTCCATGGTAAAGTGGAGGCGTGGACAAGTGGATTGTCATTTCTGCCGTCTATACAACCTTTACGATTTCGTGAACAGGGCCTTTATGTTTGTACATTGAACATGTATTGACCCGGCATGGAATGGAGATGCAAGTTACATGGCTTCCCACTGCGCTCCCAGGGACATTCCTCTTGCTGTCCGGCGTCCGTATCCAACCAGTCATTATTGACGATAGATAAAGACCGCTGTGCTGAATCTCTGAGCCAAGGTGACGAAGCAGGTGATTTTTTTTTTCAGGCATTTAAAAAGTCCCCGCCATTGTGTTCTGTGTTTTCACCATGTCAGTGTAACTATCAAACGTGTTGGAATGGGACTTTCCTGTGAGCTGAATACATGTGTGAAGTAAAAGACAAAAGCAGGGTTTCACTGGTGGACTTGCTGTACCATCAGACGTTGACCATTTCCAGTGTGTGGAATGTTGGTAGATTAATTTCCCACGGAATATGAAAAGGAGTCTGTTTTGTAATGACTTTGTACTTTACCATTGAATCTTTTGAAGCAACAGTGAAGCAGCAAAAAGAAACCTCTGTACTCTATTTTGTTATGGATCTCAACATTGTTTTTAAACAGGAGATTCAGCTGAGAGCAGTTTGAGAGGACCCCTGTAAATAATAAAAAGCTCAGCGCAAAAAAAGAAGGGAAAAAAAGAAGCAAAACACTATACAATAAAATACATAAAAACAACAACACATCTAAAACAGAAAAAAAAAGAAAAAGAAAAAAGCAATAACATTGCGTGTGTATATTTGTACGATACAGTATATGGAGTTCAACTGTGGGAGAGTAAATTAATATTTTATTATACCAATCATACCGTATATTAGGTATTTGATTTCGGTTATTGATTTCGGCATTGATTTTGAGTGTTTCCTGTTGGTGTGTGTGTGTGTGTGTGTGTGTGTGTGAGAGAGAGAGAGAGAGAGAGAGAGAGAGAGAGAGATAGTTTCCAGAGGCTAAAGATAACAACATAAAAATGGATGCTGGAACCCTTCCAATTCAACCCCCTCTGGACATGAAACGTTAGGAGTGCTGACAACAGACCATGTGATCCCACTACATCACCAGCATTTTCTAATTTGCAGTTGAAAGTCTTTAATTCTCTCTAATCTTTGGGGAGCCCTGGGTAAAAAAGAAAAAAAATCATTTGATGGCCCTTTTATCTTAAACCAGATCTCCGCACCGGAGGGGCACAGCCGTTTTTGACATTTTGCCGTTCGGTTGGCATTATGTTTGATGTGATGATTGACATTTCGAGGGGCCCTCTGATTGGTCGGTTGAAATTATGTTTGATATGATGTTTGACATTTCGAGGGGCCTTCTGATTGGCTGACTGACCTCCCTATGACCAATTAAATAACTATTAGTTTAGTTTAGTTAGTTGATTTATTTGCACATATATATATATATGTATATATATATATATATGTGTGTGTGTGTATATATATGTGTGTGTGTATATATATATATATATATATATATACACGTATACTGAACATTGTGCAGGAGAGGTTGGAAGCCAAAATGTTTATGAATATAGCTTCCCTATAGACCTGGGGAGTCATGTGAGTTTTAAGACCCGCCTGGTTCCGGACACATTTTTTCGTATGGTCCTTTACCATCGGGATTTCTCAAGGTAGAGGGTTTATATGGTAGTTGAGCATAATTAAATGAGATCTGTGTTTTTACGTTTGAGAAAAACAAGGAAAAAGCCATGGGTGAAAGACTGTGTACCAAATGCAATTGAATCTTTACTCGTTTCCATGGTAACTACTAACGCCTTGCATTTTGAAGACCAGTCTCGAGCAACCGCTGCAGAGCTGAGGACAACGTTACGAAACGAAAATAGTCAAAAACAGACAGAAGACACTGCTGGAATTATATACTCATGATTACCTGAGTCGTTTGTTTTTAAATGGCGTACAGTAGTTTTCATGTTTTGTACATTTTATTGATGGCTTGAGTGAAAACAAAGATGGCGGCGAATGCCACGCTAACCAACGGGAATGATAAGAGATACAAACCTCGAAGTAGTTGTGCTCTTGTGATTGGTCGAAGATTGGCGAGGCGTTATGGGTACTGTCGTAGTTACCATGGAAACGAGCAAAGATTACGATACAAAACACATTTTCTCAAAGATTAAGTTAAAACATTTACCTTTATCGGTCGTAAAAGTATAAGAATTAAATCATCTATACCTCCATCAAAGATTATGAACCTATATGCAGTCCATTTTCTTTATCTAAATGGACTGCGTTTATATAGCGCATCCAAAGCGCTTTACAACTTATGCCTCACATTCACCCATTCACTCACACATTCACACACCGACGGCGGAGGCAACCGTGCAAGGTGCCAACCTGCTCGTCGGGAGCAGTTAGGGGTTAAGTGTCTTGCTCAAGGACTATCCTTAAAGACTATCTTTAAGGCTCTTATCTTTCAAAAGAAAAATTCTCATTGGTCGGAGATGGGGCCCCAAGTGCAGTGCCTGATCTACCTAGCGGGCAGGATGGCCCTGATTTGTGCCAAATTGCCCCGGCCACATTTTCATCCACGTCTAGATGGTTGTCTTCTCTAATTCTCTGTTCCCCGTCTCTCTCCTTAAAACCCAGCTGTTAGTAGCTGTCTTGCCATTATCACAGCATCAACACAATCTGGAAACCGTTACGATATGTTCTCTTTTGAGTTTCTAGCACGATGCTGCTTCCCCAAAGTCTCTCTCAAGAGAAGTCAGCTCACTCCGCCGACATCTTGGTAACGGCAACCGACGAGACTTAACAAGACATGACCCCCTTTCTGCGCCGAGTCCTTAGTTGCCGTGGCAACCACTCACCGCAGAGATCTGTTATTAACTTTAAACGTGTTTAAAACTTTCACACTTCACCTCAAAATGCAGCAGATTGATAACATCACGTTTAATTATTTTCTCTGAATATGTTTGATTTGCAGCAAGTAGTTTTGTTGTTTGTTGTCTTTACCATTACACATTTCTCCACTGAAAACTCCCAGAGTGCTCTGTCTCATTAGTGTCTCTGGCCTCCCCACATAACGTGAAATTGATTATATTTTCTATTCCGAGCATGTTTTTACTGCTACATACAGTACAGAATATGCTTACAATCAAAGCCTTTTTCATCACGTCAAGTTGCCATAATTAAGAATTTAATCTAATCTAATGCTCAAGAGGCTGCCGTTAAAACTGCGTCGACTGATATAATGAGTTGAGAAAATGGCCATGGTTGAGAACGTTGTTTATTAGTGCTCACGGACTAATCAAATTGTCACCTGCCACTGGAAAGAAGAAATGCTAGGGAGGGGGTCTCAGCGTGAGCATAGCTGGCATGTTTGACCGGTATTAACAAGGTGTTGCAATAAATAAGCTCGATTGACTGCAGTTGTGGAGGCGTGCTGAGTTCAGTTTAGTCCCTTTCTTATTAATATCAGCTCCTTCTGTTGCAGAGTGACGGTTGACTGTGAAGACGTGTTGCTATTTTAAAGGGAAACTACGGTCATTTTAAGACTTCATACATGTTATTCCTCTGGTCTAAGACAGTTTGAAAATATTAGTGAACACAAACAACTCTCTCCCAAATCCAAAACCCAGAGTACTAAAACTCAAATGTTATCAGGTATAAAGCATAGACAATCAATTGGTAAAGATGGTAAAGATGACACTGAGAGCATCCATGGAAGGTGGAAGACTTTATACCTGATGACATCGCAAACTTGGGTCTGACCTCTCTGGTTTTCTGGTTTTGGGAGAGAGTAGCTCATGTTCAGTTGAACTTTCCTTGGCCATGGGAATAACATATTGGAATTATTTGGGTGGTGTTCCCCTTTAAGGGTCAATCAGTGTGTCCTTATTACAGTTCCTGGATTTATGGATGTGCAGTCACTGATATTCAGTCAAATGTGTTTTGTCAAATTTGTTTTACTGTTGTGTCATGCTTTGCCCGATCAATATCAGGCTAAATGACCTGTCAGTCCTTTCTGTTTGCACTACACATACTTTCTTGATTTTTTTTCACCATCATAGATGATTGGTAAAGGACATTTTACATGTTATAAAATAATGACAGCACTATATTTTTATTCAAGGTCGTTTTATTTACTTGTCAAACAAACAAATTTACTTGTCAAAAACAACCACACATCCATTCAGATACACATATGACAGCACTATTTTGACTGCAGACATGATATAAAAGGCTTGCTGTGCCCTCAGCATTGCAGACCCTGCTGCCCTATTTTTGATCATCCAAAGTATCTCAAACATCTCTCCCTCTCCCTCTCTCTCTCTCTCTCACACACACACACAAACACACTCTCGCTGATGTGGTATGCCGCTGTTATGGAAAGCTAGCTGACTGGAATAGTTGGTGTAATGAGGTTTGTACATCAGGGGTGTCGGGTCACATCAAAACAGCAGAGGAAAGCCCTCTCTGTAAACCTACTCTCCAAGCTTATTACCTTTCCTTTATTTGTGCGGTTCTATTTGCAGTGTGAATTCCCTCTGAAAGGCACTGACTAAAACTTTAATGAATAACTGACACTGAATAATAAAAGTTAGCCAAGGAAAAAGTCCTTGTGGTTGCTAGAGGTAAGTTTGTTGCATATTGCTTTTATTGTGCCACCTGAATACAATGTTCAATGCTTCACATACCCCCACATTCCATTTCTTTCAAGGGGTCTTGGTGTTCTCTCTCTCTGTTTATATTGTTGAGACATACAATGAGACAGTACATGTTCCCTACAGGGTAAAAAGCCTGTACTGTACAACAAAGCTTTAAGGTGCAGTACATCTAGTTTGTCACTTAAAAGCACTACTAGGAGGATTTCCACTTCAATATATCAGTGTAAATTCAATGTCCATACCTTGGCAAGATTGCAGAAACATGTTGAGACCAATGACAATGAAAGACAATTGACGAGACCACGACCAGTCTGTTAATAAACTCTATTTTGCATAGATATTGTGCAGGTCGGATCCACAGGAGTTCTGCTGAGGGCATTGTGGCGCAAAAGAAGCCTTTCCACACAAAACAACAACAAAAATAACTTCACATTCACGGTTAGCAATCATCAAAACAAATCCTGTGCCCAGCGGGTGGGAACAAACGGGAAAATGTCCTTTCAACAGGAAGTGTTTTCATCATGTGGTTTCATCATGAGAATTAGGCTACCAATGGCGGGCATTGATAAAGTTGCCATGATGTAATTTAGGTTTCTCCAGGAGTCCACAATGCAACGTGCACAGTGCCCTTCTTATGTGGTCATAGGCAGCTGGCTGTAATGCAGATGCCTTCTAACCATTACCCTCCTGTCTTTGGAAACACCATACCACTGCCCTCGTTTTTCGCTAACAGTGTAGCGGCCACCGGCTAAACGTTAGCTAGCTAGCTAGCAACACCCATGGCGACGTGGCAGTGGAAAACATAGTGGTTAACGTAGTTACAAACGGTACTTGTATCAGCATTTTCTTTAGGGCAGTGGTATGATGTTGGCAAAGACCTAGAAAAATACCTCTTATTCTGGGCCAAAGACAGGAGGGTAAGGGCTAAAAGGCATCTGCATTACAGCAGGCTACCTGTGACGACAGAAGAAGAACCCCTCGAAAAACCTGAATGATGTCTCGGCACCTTTATGATAGTCCGCCATTGTTTCGGCAGTGGTCTCATTTGTTTATTGTAGTTATACCAAGGTATCACAGTCTTGTATAGACTCAATCACACACAAGTTAAGTTCAGGTAAAATAAAAGTAATCTTAGTTAGTGCATCTTTAAGTATTTCCCTTTCTTTTACTTGTAAAAGCTGATATGCTGCTTTTATGCCGACATTAACTGTTAAGAAAAAGGTTGATAGAAATTATGCTTTTTTTGACTTTCAACCAATGCTGCGTTCAACACAAAACAATCAGAGCTAACCGGAGACCACTCATCCTTTGTACATAATCTACTTGCGACAAAAAAGTGATTTGTGTTTGTCTCTTGTCTGATAATTGATTCACTTGTGGGTCAACAACATTGTAGATATTTCAGAGGCCATTGTTAAAGCGAAGATCCACCCAAAAACAGAATTTACATTGTGCAGTTCCAATGATCCAATGAAGCATCAAGACTTGATTTTGTGATGTCATCAAGTGGCCCTTTTTTGGAGTTGGTCCACTGAGAATGACTTAGCAAGTGACTTTGTCAGCTCATGGAATATTCTTTTGAGCTATTACATGCAAATGAGTTTCATTTAAATGGTGGGTTCACAGCTCTGAAATCAGAAAATGTATCCATGTTCCAGTAAAATCACCACGGGTACTGTCACAGTGTCCTTGAAGCAGTTCCACTGGAGAAGCTCTGGGATTTATCTCTTGGTGACATCATTACTAGAGTCTTGTCTCTCTGGTATTCAGCTTAAGGAGAGACTTCATAGTGTTCCTATTTTTACACACTGAAACTGAGCTGTACAGTATTATGCAAATAACATTATGTGGATTGAATTTTAGGTTGGATTTTCCCCCTTAAGCTGTGATCTCGCGGGGCTAGTCGTGCTACCCTGTGCTCCAGCTATATTTTATCATCCCGTCTTTAACATCGTGAACCTCAGATGAAATGATTTAGCTTATTCCAGTCAACTAGTGTTCTTAGCTCTCCTTGGGGAAATTATAACACAGTGACTGGCGGGGGGAGACCGCCGTTCCTCGACGTGTCACGCGGGAGATGGGGACGAGGCGAGAGATGAGAGGCCCAGAGGTGGGCACTGCTGATGGTTGGAATTAGCAGCTGTCATCTTGATGCTTGTATTAGCTGTCAAAGAGGAGACAAAGGTTTTTTTTTTCCCGGTTTTTTTTTGTCTCCCGCAAACAACAGCTGTCTCCGAGAGCCATCGAGAGAGGCATTGTTAGCGACAAAGAAGGAATCCGACTGCTCATTAAAGACACTACGGATGCAGGAGGAAAGTTGTTTGCTGAAGGAACCCTAATGAAGCTGTCCAGGGCACATAACCAAAAATAGATCTCATATATCAACTAGACTACTGCAAAAGTAGAGCAGGAGATTTATTTTATAAAATAAATCTCGCAGGGCGACGGTGGCTCAGGAGGTAGAGCCGACGTCTGGTAATCTGAAGGTTCCCGGGTTCGATCCCTGGCTCTTCCCGGCATCATGTCGGAAGTGTCCTTGAGCGAGACACTTAACCCCTACCTGCTCCCCATGAGCAGGTTGGCACCTTGCATGGTTGCCTTCGCCGTGAATGTGTGAGTGAATGGATGAATGTGAGGCACAAGTTGTAAAGCGCTATATAAATGCAGTCCACGCTATATAAAGGCAGTCCATTTACCGTTTTAAAAGTTCAAGGCCCAACAGCTTGCCATGCAAAATCTGTGGTTCCGTTCCGTTCGTTATGTTTTCTCTTCTTCCTGTGTACTCTGCTACCATATTACCATGTCCGTAGACCCTGTAGAGAACATAAAATTAAAAACCTTTCACTTTCACTCAGATACACTTATATTGACTTTAGTCGAACTCGAGCCCTCCGCTGTGTGTGTGCCGTGTCGCGAGACACCGAAGGGAATACGAGCTTTCACCGTTTTTTCCGTTTCATTTCGTCATATTTTTTGCTGAACGTGATTAGCGTGAAGACGATTAAGAATCACTTGAATATGAGTGTCACATCTGATGTGTGACCTATTTGTGTTTTGTTTTTTTGTTGTTGTTTTTTTTTTTTTTTGTTGTTGGTTTTTTTTTTGGGGGGGGGGGGGTTCATGACCTAGCCCCAATCTCTGACAGACACATTACCAGAATATTACCAATTTCGGAGCTCCTTTCAATTTCATGCTTTGTTGGACCATTTGTTGGTTTTATATCCTGGTTGTTCAAGCTCATTAAGATCACACACCACTTTGTCATCAGTCATATTCCGCTCTCAGAGCAGGTGAAGCCTTCTTATATGAACGCCTCCTGCCCCAGCGCAGCTGTTGAATTGCACTTGAACGGTGACTTCAAGGCTGAGGGTTATGAGAACAAGCAGCTGGTTCCGTAAACACGGCAGGTTTCGTGTTTTTCCACGTGTGTGAAATTAACCGCGATGAGACAGTCGGAGCGTGACCGCCCCGATAACCTAATAAAATTTATATTCTGTGCACACGCTCCGAGGTGTCTGTCTGCGGATGGATGACACACGAAACCAAAATTGGAACATGGATGATGCTTTGGTATACATGCTCTCAGAATCTAATGTGATACAATTTAGAGTAGTTTCACGGTGGTTAGTTGTATGGACTGGAATCCTGCATTGTGCTGTGTGACACACAGTGTCGTATAGGGCTATTTTTGGAAAAGGGGAGTGCATCTACTGTCTGACTGTGATTATATAAAGTGTAGGCAGTGAGGACAGAATGACCAGTGAAC
>OMKL01147168.1:0-11006 GCA_900302295.1 Parasudis fraserbrunneri | reverse complement strand
AGCTCCCATGGAAAGCACGTAAACAGTTGAATAGTACTGGATATGTGGGTTGAGACGCATACTGTTGCTCGCCTCTGTTTCATTCACCAAGATTAATGATGTGTTCTGAGGGCAGATGGAGCAACAAATTATCATGACAAGGAAGAAGAAAAAAATAAAAATAAAAAAAAAAAAACACACATTGCTGCCCAAATAATATTTCAACCTCTAATGAATGAGAGAAAGTCACAGAAGGCATTAAAAAAAAGCAAGGGAAGCTTTAGCTATTTCAAACCGCACATCTGTTTCTCTGCTGCTTGTGCTTGTTTATAATCAAGTTTACCGTGGCGCTGTTACTTTTTTAATCATGCACATTCAGATTAATGCTCAGTTGGGTTGCCACAAGTCACTGAAGCATAGTAGTTATTTTTCTTGCGGGAGCCATTTACAGAATAAAGAGAGACATATTTTATGGTGAGACAGTAAAGGCATACTCACTCCACTCCCCTGCCTGATCCAATAGCTCAACCACCAGTTACTGAAGGCTATGCTGCCGGTGGTGGAGAGGAAGAGGAATATGTTGATGAGGAAAGCTATGGGGCCTCCGGCTGCTTTGATGTAGGCAGCATACACAGTCCAGGCCACAGCACCAGTACCCTTTTCTTCAGCCTTCATCAGTTGCTCTGATTAGGAGGAATGGAGGGATGAGAGAAAAAGAGGGAACAAAGAAAGAAAGAAAGAAAGAAAGAAATCTTTGTGAGCCATTCTCAAGAAAACCAGCATATTCCAGAGCATGCAAGGTGGGAGGGTCTCTTACCTCCTTTCTTTTTCTCCACTGGTGGTCTTGTAACTTTGGTAATAGCATTAGTGGTGTTGGTCTTTTCCTCTCCTGATCTCTGCTGTTTATTTTTTAGGTTATTTCTCACCAGGTTCTGACAGATAGAAAGGGTGAGACAGAGAGAGAGAGAGAGAGAGAGAGAGAGAGAAAGAGCTGTGAACAGACACCCCCTCACAAATTACAGCCGCCATACCCATAGCCTCTAAGTCATTCAAATAGAGTGACCTGGTGACAAGGTCTTTAGCGGTTACACCAGTAAATCAATGTACACATAAATAATGAAAGGTCCCCTATGCATTAACATTTCTCAGCCACCAGCTCCGCCTCTACTGGATTATGAATTATTCATCTTGTAATGTACAATGTTATTGTGATGGGGGTTACGCTGCTCTTATTCACAAAGAGCTGGTCTGATGCCTCATGTGTCCCTGGCCTTACCTCCTGCTGCACGCTGTTAAAGAGGCTGGCGTAGTCACGCTCTTTGCCCATCAGCTGAGCATGGGTGCCGTGTTCGGAGATCTGTCCGTCCTTCATTAGGATGACATCGTCACACTCCGACAGATACTAGGAATGAAAACAGTGGTGGCACAGAAATGAGAAGATGCAGCACATAATAGATGTAGGCTTTGGTTTGCATATCTTCAAATGCTTCTCTAGTCAAGGTTATCATTAGAACTAGCTCCTTTCAGCTTGACAGGAAAAACATCAGATTGAGAAGGAACGGAGGAAAAATACAGCCTTCTCAGACTGCTGAATGCAGAGCAAATGACAAAAGACGGAAAACAGGTGTGAATTTGAAAGATTACGGACGATAACACATTCTCAACCCCGGTCTTATTTGAACACAAGCAGCTTGGTAACGCATTACTTTCATAACTATTAGGGATGGTATTAATATTCTAAATCATTACTGGCTCACTGATTTTCCCTGTTGCAGTACCTGCAGCTGGTGAGTTACGAAGAGCACAGTCTTGCCCCTGGCAGCACCGCGGATGGCATTACAGAAGAGGTGGGAGCCCACATGGGCATCCACGGCACTGAGAGGGTCATCCAGGAGCAGTATGGGCCGGTTGCTGTACAAGGCCCGTGCCAGGCTGACTCTTTGACGCTGCCCACCACTCAGGTTAGCACCTCTCTCCCCAATCTGGAACAAGAAACATGGTCAAAAAAACATCCATCCCAGGTTGGGTATCAACATGTTTACTGGCATTCATATGTGGTGTGTCTTGTACCATAGAATGGTCTGTAGACACTAGTATAAAATGTCAGGTGAGCTGAACCATGTCAGAGTACACACACACACGTACGTTTGAGCCTTTACTTAAAAAAGCTATTCTACTGGGTGTTCTGTGGCACATGATCGCAACGTCATAGGTCTGAATCTGGCTCAGGACCTTTGTTGCATGTCATCCCCCCTCTCTCTTTTTTATTTTTTGATATATACTACTGAGTTGCAGTGTTCCTGCAGGTACCTCGGTCATGTCACCGTAGGGTAGCTCCAGCAGATCCGGGACAAGGCAGCAGGCCTCCAGGACTGCATTGTACCTGAGAAAAAAAAGACACAAGGGCAACAGGGTTAAAGAAAGATGCCTCAAAAGCCCCTTGGTCTTCAGACAACAAGACAGCCATTGCAGTTGATCTTACTGGTCTTCGTTGTACTCCTTTCCAAACAGGATGTTCTCCCTCAGTGAGTCATTTAGGATCCAGGCCTGCTGGGACACGTAGGCGAACCCACCACTGGCTGCTACATTCCCTTCAAGCAGGGTCATCTGCAACACAAGGAAGGGGTTAGAATGTAAAGAAGAAAAATCATTCCTTATCCTTTTCAAACACTGAGTCATTATTTGGCACTACTGAAGTGAGATTTAGGCAACCAATATTCTTGTTTAGAACATAACATACATACTGAATTTTTTGTTTTTTACCCCCTACTCTAAGAGCCTTAATTCAGTGTCCACCTCAGACATGAACATTCAAGGAATGAAGAAGGCCTAACAGTGATTTGATTGGCTGTGCACTTTTACTTTTTATGGTTGATAGGTCGAATTCAAATCATCACTGGAGAACCACTCCACACCTCTAGTACTGTGCCATAGAAGAGACACAGGGCACATGCTGTTTTCCCACAGTTTTAGAGGGCCAATGCCTAATTGATGAACTGAGTATACTTTACAACATTTGTAATACTTTACAACAAGTTTATTTTCCTGGTTTGATTTCGGTTGGACTTTAAGAAAGATGTGTTGAAATAGCATAGGATGTGATGTCCAATGTTGAAATATGACCCAAACTGTGCTAAAGACGTATTGCTATCAAGAAGATCCATTAAGTGGTTAGTTAGGGGTGAAACATCCTGCGTCATTTCAACACATCCTTTTTTAAGAGTGCAATGGATGTGTCAAAGCTTCACCTTGAACAGAGCTAGTTCCATTTTTCACGACTACACTGTGTTTGAAAGATACTTACAGGGGATGAAATAAAGCTTTTTCAGGGTCTGGTAGAAATCTCACCTGGCCCAGTAGAGCTGAGAGCAGAGAACTCTTCCCACTCCCCACACTTCCACAGATCCCAACCAACGACCCCTAGAGAAGCCAAACAATGTCATTATGTGAATGAGATGGTACTAGTTCTGGTAATATCCTCTAATGCAGAGGTCTGCTATCTTTTCTAGTAGGGAGGGGGGGAGGTTAAAAAGAAAATGTTACATGTTACATACTAATGTAATACTGCATGACAGATTACAAAAAGATTTCATTCTTCAGGAGGACTGAAAACAAAATGCTCTTGTGAGCTGGTCAGTGCATGGGCAGACTGCATGGCCTTCAAAGTGGCTTCTGTGCAGCCTAAAAAAAATACTTTTTAAATGTCATTATGGAGTTTTCCAAGGATCTCATTTCTATATCAAGGGATTCCAAAGGGGATCCTGACCCCTAGATTGAGAAAGCCTGGTCTAATGTGTGTGTGTGTGTGTGTCAAGATCTGAAGATTTTACATTAATATATGAAAGCAATTAACCCCTTATTGGCTGAGCATCGGGGTCCGACTATACAACCGGGCGTAAATCCACCCATTTACCCCTTCCTCGAGGGGTTAATTGCTTTTCTACAACAGTTAGACTACTAGATATTATAAAAAAAAGAGAAGGCGCATTGATACAGAAAAATGCGGTCCCAAGTGGGATGGATCGTGTGATTTACCCCGCAAAATGGAGGTTACGTGACGCTTACTAGCCAATCAGAATCATGGATCCAGACCCTGCTTATTTTAACGTTGTAGAAATATAGACTTACACCGTTTGGTGTGTGTGTGTGTGTGTGTAATATTTGTTCTGCATTTGAGATATTCACCCTTTTGATCCGCAGGTCGATGCGGTGTAGGGTCTTGTGCAGGGGAGGCCGTATGCTTTGGGTGGAGGAGATGGTGCTTTGTGGACTCTCCTGCTCCATGTTTGTGAGGAGACTCTGTCCGTTGGGACCCTCGTTGTTTTCCTTGCTCTCCTCTGTGATGATGTACAGGCTGAGCTTCTCCCTGCGCAGCACGCGCTTCATGCCCCCTCTCTTGAACTGCTTCTTGGGCGGCGGCCTAGGTTTCCCGGCCGGAGGGCGTGCCTTCTCCCATGCCAACGTGGCGTCGCGAAACTCCACTGCATTGCTGGGATCCTCCATTTTCACCACCACCACCTCTCTGTCCTCCATCAGGAAGAGCCTCTGTGAGGACAGATTATGACGGACTGTTGTTTGTTATGTGCTAGATGGGGTTTACACAAGGAGACGTCTGCAGTGAATATTCTTTCCCGGTTTTGGCACGGAGGATTGCCAACTTGGCTGGAACTGACAAAAACCATCTCTCACTTACATGTGACTTGGACCATAATGTCCAGAATGTAAGCTATAGGCCCACGTTAAACTAGACCCGACGTATGTCAGATTACATAGTTGCAGAGGCATGCAATTTCTCCTCCACTCGCACTTGTGCCACCAAGTCAAATATGAACATGCACTTCCCAACAAGTCTATCCAATACAATGCTAGATCAATATGTTACAGTTGACAACAGCACAGGTTGTGGGGGAACATAAGCCTTTTCCATTATGTTCTCTTTTCTGTGTTCTCTATATAATTGACAGAATTTACATTGACATAAATGACTCCATCTACGGCTTCATTGGTTGTTTTGCCTATTTACTTAATCTAGCACACGTCGCAGTTATGCAGACAAAAATATACTTAAAACAATGAACATAACGTCACCGTGGAAAAAACTCTGTTTATGTTTGTGTTGAAACGTTTGCAAACGTTAGTAAACGGTAAGGAGAGGTAGTGCTTGGCAAACAAAAATGACATCACAGCTACTGGAGTCCCATATGGCTGTCATGACTTCACTAATAAAAATAAAGAATCATCACTTGTCTGCATTTTCTACCTGAAATCTTTTGATGGCCACGGAGCCCTCTGACAGTGACCTTACTGCCAAGGGGGTGACTTTGAGGGCAAAGGTCATGGAGTTGAAAACTGCGACCACAGTGAAAGCCTGGAGTGGAGTCAGAGAACAGGAGGGATAGAGTTATTTCATTGTAAATACTTCATGGAAATACACTGAAAGAGCACTCGACACCTGTGAAAAAGTAACTACCTGAGCTGCAGTGAGGTCATAGCCCATAGCCATGTGTAAAGTGAACGTGCATACACTGGCCATTACCACGACAATGGGAGCCACGCCCACAGTGAGGCTCTGGACATAACCAGCCCTTTCCAGTATCCCCTTCTCTTCTGATCGCACCTCTACAGAGAGTGAGAGAGAGCGAGAGAGAGGGAGAGACACACGTTATTTGTGACAATGAGATCTCAAATTTCACCCGAAAGCCTTTTTAATTGACTTAGCTGTACATATCTACGAATCGTCCAACCAACAACACTGTTGAGAGCCACCAACAACACATTACAGAGATAACAGAAATAGAGTGGAGAGAGACCTGAAGGGCCCCATACCCTACATGGCATGAAGGGGACTTCAAAACAGGAGGGACCTTGACAACTGTCCAAGTCTTGTTCCCCCATTCTGCCAGACTTGTGTTATGTTTGTGTACCGGCACATCACCCAAATGTATGTGCTGGCTGCTTTGTTCGCCTAGACAGTTCATTGAGTGCGAAGTTCATTGAGTGCAATCACTGTCCAAAAAACCAATGTATTTTTTTTTTGTACTCAGCGCCACGTGTGCTCTATATTAATTCAGCAGCCGTGGGCTACCATGGCAAGAACACTGGCATCACCGCTAGAGAATGAAAATAAATATCTTTGAATTTAGAATTATTTTTATATTATTTAGAATTATTTAGAAAATTAGAAATAATAATCTATATTATTTAGAATTTAGAATGGACGACATGGAGCCAAAGCTAAAACAAGCCTACAGTCAAAATGTCGTCCTGCACACGTGATGTAGAAGCTGGTCCCTCTAAGTCACTTTAAAGGTAGAATCTGTAATGCCGTTAAACAGTGACCTCTAGGCAAAAAAGCCCTGCTTGGTATTGCACTTTGTTTACTTTTTTGTTTTGGTCTGACGTGTGGGTTGGAGTTTAGTAAGCAATTATACTGTGAATTTCTCCAGACCTCGCTTGGTAGAGCCTGAGGTGTTGCCAGCAGTAGCAACTCCTCCCCTATACCTGAAATCCAACCCAAACATCAGACAAAAGCAAAATATATAAGCAAAGCACAGTACCATGTTGTCATCTTTTGCCTAGAGGTCGCTAGCTAAAATATTAACAACAATAATGTTTGTGTATGTTTCCATACAGTAGCCAATTAACATGCCACAAGGGCAATGTAAATTGTTTCAGTTCAAATACTAATGTAAATTATCATCAGTTAGATATACTTGAAACCCAGTATGTGAATACCCAATATGTGCATGACAACCTTGAGGCCACATAGCATGCAGCTGTGGCATAGCATTTGAATAATTAGAATGTATTCTGAATTTCAGCTTTGGTTCATACCGTGATGATGTTGTCTACTTGAGACGCATTCTTTTTTTTCTTTTTTGTGTGCTTTTTCTCCAATTTTCTCCCCAATTTAGTCGTTATGCCAACTCCCCCGTGTGTGTTTCATGGTCTTGGTCATTGCGCTACCCTCTGTCGGTTTGGGGAGGGTGTAGTTTATCACTGGGAGTTTCACTGAGAGAGCGTAATGCACGCAGAGGTTCACCCTATCTCCCTCAGATCCCCTCCCCACTGAACAGATCAACCAGTAGGAGTCACTAATGCAACGACCCGGACTAATACCCTCACCGGCTTCCCAACCGGGAACACTGCCAATTGTGTTTGTTGGATCGTCTGTCCAAGCCGGAAGTAATGCTACCAGGGATTGAACCCGGGTCTCTGTGGTGGTAGCGTAGACCTCTACACTACCCAGATGCCCCTGAGGTGCATTCATAAAAGTGCAGAGTATTTTCACTTTGCTGCTGTAGTTTGTTGATGTGTTTTGTAAATGTCAAAATGCATTTGCAAAGTACAGTACCTAATTTACCAGGCTTACATCATAATTAGATGTAATTAAGTTTCGATTGTGTGTGATGAACACATACACAGCCTGGGACCAATTCGTAATCCGTCAGCATGGAGGACACACGGTGTTAAAGCACACTGAGAAACATGTGTGACTCCATCCTAGCATTATGGGACTCCCTTTGAAGTTATGTGCATTCCTGCTAATGTAACATATCACAAAAGTCTCATTTTGCAGCCAGCCGGAATAATATGACCACCTATGAACAATAATAGTAAATTAAGCAAAATATATTGTAACTCTTCAGACTCAGTAGCCCTTAAGATGAATGCCCAATTACTTATCATAATAATGGCTAATCACAGTGTAGCAGTGTACAACGAGCCCCACCTCACTAATTTGGAGCATGATTAAAAGCGGCAAATGATCCTTATCAGCAATATACTGTGAGCGCCTCATGAGAAAGGGCCTTGTCTTATTCACAGCTAAGTGGAGCAGCCTTGACACAGGCTTGAAGGTATCAAACGGCTCTAAATGCTTCGGAAATTAACCTGGGAGCTATGGGATTCAAAGTGGCTTTGATTATAGTGGATGGGAATGGGGAGAGGTTTAACAAGGGAAAGCTAATGAAAGTGGATTGTAGGGTCAGGGGTATATTGCTATTTCACTCAGGGGATGAGTCTAATTTTGGGTGATAAATCGATGAATTAGCCGTGCTGACAGGAGGTCCAAACTGAGCTGACCCTTGACTCAGAGGAGCATGTCAATAAAAAGCTCAATAAAAGCTCTATCACACAGCATGAGCTATGCTTACCCTGTAACTTGGTACTGTACTGTCCTAGTACTGACCAAAAAATGAATAGTGTGCTTATCACCACCGGCTCAACATGACAGCTAGCCACTAACTGGGTGCATGCCGAAGTTGCTTCTTTCCTTCCCTCTCTACCTACTACTTGTTTCCTACCAGGAAGTAACCTGAGACCAGGGAAGGAAGGGAGGAGAGGAGAGGAGATGAGGAGTAAGTTGGGACAGTTTTTGTGCTCCAGCTTCATACAGTAGATGAAGACGTATCTTAACTTACTATATCTTGGTACATATTTGACTAACAAGTTCCTCTTTTAAGGACATCTGTTGGTATTTGGTCATCGACTTGCACGATATTAATCATTCATATCATTGTGTTTTTCTCCTTGTTGATGGTCCAATAATATCACAACTGATAAGCATGCCATTTGATAGGCCTATTGTGCAATTTACTTTCTGGAGAGGATCAAGGTGGTTGGATAGAGGAGAGGTCACAGCTGTCATATCCTGTATAGGAAAGGAGGAGGTAGTAGAGGAGGAAAAGAGGAGGTAGTGGAGAAGGACAGGAGGAGGTAGCGGAGGAAAGGAGGAGGTAGTGGAGGAAAGGAGGAGGTAGTAGAGAAGGAAATGAGGAGGTAGTAGAGGAAAGGAGGAGGTTGTAGAGAAGGAAAGGAGGATTTAGCAGAGGGAAAGGAGGAGTCATTTGAATAGAAACAGGCTCCACCCACTGTGGACGTTCTCTGCGAAGGCTTCTTCCCAGCAGTACATCTTGATGAACTTGATGCAGCTCAAAATCTCGTTCATCAGCCTCACGCGCCGGTCAGTCACCGTCACACACTTCTTGCGGAAATATGCCGTCAGACGTGAAGCAAGCATCTGTCCAGACACAGCGAGAGGAAATGATAAGGAGAGCGGGGAGGAGAAGTTTCAGGAGGAGGAAATGAAAGCAGACACAACTCAATCACATCAGTCACACTGCAGGCCCGTTCAAGGGAGCAGTGCTTGAAATGACTTTCACATCAAGATCAACCGCGAGGTCTTCAACCGCTGAGACTCGCGGCTCAGACAGACTGCAATTTAAAAGCAATGGCAGCAGAGTAGACAGATTGACAGGCTGATAGTTTTGCCTGTCGTGCAAAACACAGGTTGTGTTCTATGGAAAAATGCAGCTGTAAATAACTTTCAGATTTCTACAGTCTAAAAAAACGCATGCAACAGTTCAATTTAACTGCTGTATTTAAAACATATTGGGAAAGCAATTTTGAAATTATGTTCAAAACAAATTCATGTTGAATACAAAAAGGAAAAACAATAGAATAATGGCAAGAGCATAAAGCACAGCAAAATGTTGTGATAAAGCTGTCACCGCTATTTGTGGGAATATAAAGAACATTTATTTGCGTGTGTGTGTGTGTGTGTGTGTGTGTGTGTGTGTGCCTGTGTGTGTACATGCTTATGCTGTTGTGTATGCACTGCAATTTGCGTGCCTGCGAAAGTTCATTTTGTGCTTTATCACTCTCTCACAACAACAACAGCATCATTCACATTGCTGCCGTATTGGTCAAGTTTGATGTAATGTGAGGTATGGATGTGGAAGTGCCTGTTCACTTCAACATTAAAACTTAGGTATAAAAATGCCACTTCAAGAACTGAAATAGTCAAAACAACAGGCTTAATACACTATCAGAATTACAAGCTCATGATTACCTGACTGCGATCTACGAAAATGAAGATGGCAGCACGGTGAATAAGGCAAATACCACCACCACCACAAAAGAGCCCCCAGATGGGGAGAGAATGAGGTGCACGTGCTCTCTGACGTTGACCTGGAGGTCCAGCTGCTGTGTCTTACATACCATGGAGGGATAGAAGATGATGAAGATGGCTGAGCCCACCAGGGCGGTAGGTCCAAGGAAATAGGCGGTGTAGGACAGGCCCAGTATCCCCACCAGAGGCCCCCCGGCTAGCAGGCAGCCCACGGACACCGCCTCATACACCCTCTGGCCGTCACTGGAGCAGATATTGATCAGCTGGAGGGAGGGACACACAGAGAGAGAGAGATACGGACCATTTACTTCCAGGAATATTCTACTCAGAGCCACAGGAACACAGCCCTCTTAATCTGCTGAAATTCTGAATGAAGTCATCGCCATTCACCCTATGTAAAGAGTATTACACATACACACATGATACCAGCTCTTTTGACTTGTTTGACAATGATTCCTCATAAGCCGCTCAGTGACTGATCTTATACAACCTCTGTGCCCACAGGCCAGGGGATTTGTAAGATATCTGAGCGGCAATGGTGTGCTAAACCAAATTAAATCCATTTCAATCATTCTGAGCATGGTACCCAGAGGTAAGTAAGAGCTGATTCTATCGTTTCTACGCTTTACAGCTCTTCTCCACTCACCTCTCCGGGACCGATGTCTTTAGTGCTGCGTAGGCGGAGGATTTTATGGAAAGCAAAGGTGAGCGCTGCTCCACGGAGGCGCGCTGCCGTGCGGTAGTTGACAGCCCACATGAGGGCCAGGGACCAGGAGCGCATCAGCTCCATGAGGAAGATCCCAGCCACCAGGGCCAGGCCATAGGGCAGCCAGCTCTCGGAGTCCTGGGAGTACTCCAGCAGAGCCCGCACCAGGAGGGCCTGGGGACCGGTAGGAAAGAATCAGAGAGACTTTACTCGCCAGATACAATGACTCGGCAGCGACATATGCAGGGAGGAGTGTTGGTGCCCCTTGCAATTTTGTTGATAACTCACTACTACTTACACTATAGTATACTACTTATACTCACCAAAATATAATGTGAAATGTATAAAACTTTTTATAAATAAAAGAATTATTTGGACTCCCAAAATGACAGAACAAAATTCTGATTT
>OMKL01147146.1:0-12505 GCA_900302295.1 Parasudis fraserbrunneri | reverse complement strand
GGAGTCACTGCTGGGTCCCAGCTTTGTCCCAGTTTGTGGCCAGGTGGGTTACAAGTTAAAAATACATACACATATATATATATATATATATATATATATATATATATATATCGTGGACAAAGGTATTGTAAAAGATCCATACCTTCGCATGGATCCAAGACAGTATACCTTCACATTCGGTATATCTCCCAGCCCTACACTCCCAGTCAAACACAACGGCAGTGAATTGGCATTAAACTAACTCACGCTGTGGGAGTCTGTCGACGGCACCCAGCCTGCACAGCATGATGGTGTCGGTGCACTAGATCTAGCAGTGGAATGTTGCAGCCCACTAATAATCACCGTTATTGCTACACGGTGGTGTTACACACAGTACACCGGTTACGCAGTACCTTAAAGGGAGAATCCACCCCAAAATGGAATTCACGTGTGTTTTTCTGTAATCCCGTTACAGCTCAGTTTCAATTTGTGAATATGAACCAAGGCTATTATAGTTAACGAAAACTAAATTTAAAAACTAAATCTAGGTGTGAAAAAAACATTTTAGTTAACTGAAATAAAAATTCAGACGAGACTTTAGAAAAAAAATGATACCTAACTGAAACGTTATAGTGTTCTTACAAAATATAATAATATAATAACCCCGATATGAACAAGTCTCTCCTTAAGCTGAAATACCAGAGAGACAAGACTCTAGTGATGATGTCATCCAGGGACTAATCCTGGAGCTGTGGAACAACTCCTAGGACACTATGTACCCACGATGCTTTCACTGGGATACAGGCACGTTTTCTGGTTCAGAGCCGTAAACCCCAACATTTAAATAAAACTCATTTGGATGTAATAAAACATTTTTTTTTGGAGCCCATAAAGTCTGCGTCAAATTCAGTGTCAATGGATCAACTTGAAAATGTGTCTCTTGATAACATCACAAATTCAAGTCACAATGCTCTGATGTCCCGCTTAGGGAGACGATTTTCTGTGTTGTATAGATATTGACTTAATTGATTCAAAGATTATTAAAATGTCAGTGTAAAGTCAGTTTCAGGGTGGATTTTCCCTAAGGTCCTTCTATCTATCACACGTATATATATTTTCTATCTTAGAATTTAGAATTTTCAATCTAAGCATCATACTCACAAATCAACCGAATTTCCCCACGGGATAATAAAGTATTTCAATTCAATTCAATTCATTTTTTTATTTTTTTTATTTTAAAACATTTGTAATTTTTATTTTATGTAGACTATTTATTTTATAGAATAATTCTTACTCTGTTCCACCCACATCGTGTTTTTTTTCTTTTCTTTTTTTCTCTCATTCAGACCAAAATAGCACAGAGGGCAGCCCCATTGTCTAGCCAGTTAGAATTCCACACTCTTCTTTCAGAGTTGAGTCGGTGTCAATTCATCACAAGGGCAGAGAACAAGCTCTTATAACAGGGCCTTCACTGGGCATGGGCTGGGTTCAAGTCGCCCACATTCCTGGTTGAAGTGTGTTGTGTATTGTATGCTCGGACAGGGTGGAGTAGCAGATTGCAGGACTAGATTTTGATGATGGTGTATGGTCTGACTCGGGACTAGAGCTGGGTGAAGAGGCATGGTCTGACTCGGGACTAGAGCTTTGTGAATGTATATGGTCTGACTCGGGACTAGAGCTGGGTGAATGGATATTGTCTGACTCGGGACTAGAGCTTTGTGAAGGTATATGGTCTGACCTGGGACTAGAGCTGGGTGAAGAAGCATGGTCTGACCTGGGACTGGAGCTGTGTGAAGGGATATGGTCTGACCTGGGACTGGAGCTGGGTGAAGGGGCATGGTCTGGGCAGCTGGGTGAAAGGGCCCTGGCTTGGCCAGAGCCTGGAGGTCCAGTGTAGTCAGCAGGGTGCGTATTCTGGCTCGCCTAACTCCTTTTGCCCGCTGGAACCGGGCCCAGTGTTGTGTATGAGTGGGCAGGGCTGGAATGCCAAGATGGACAAAGGGAGACGGAGAGAAGATAGTTTACTAAAAAGGCTACTTAACTTTCCGTGACCTGTCACAGACTTCGTTTTGTTGTCGGGCTAAACAACTTTTGCGGCCAGTGCATGGTAGGACTCTTAGGTGTGTGAATTTTGCTCTCATCTCTTATATAAGTGTGTAATTGATTTAGGAGTGAGCACATTTGCGAGACTCCTATTAGACATCATAGACATCATTATTCACTTGCAGCACAAATGTCATGCAGCAAAATGCACTGGACTCTTCTAACAGTGAGTCCTATGACGTAATCTAGTGCTAGTTTTTTAGTTAATAGTAGCTAATGTTCGTTACAAGGCCACAAGTCGGACGAGTCAAAATGCTGTTCGTTTTGATTCACGCTGCGTCTGGGTGGGGTGTCATTCTGGGAAATGTCAGTGGAAGGATCTGAGAAAGTGAGAACACCATAAAAGTACATGACAACATTTTATCATAAAGTAATTCCTGTAATGTGTAGATCAAAAATTTATGATTTCTAACGGTGTGGGAGTGTCTTAGAGTGGGTTTTCCTTTAAGCTGCCAATCCAAATGAATCGATTTATATCAAATTAGACTTTTCTTTCCCAATTCAGACTAGTTACATATCTGTGTCTCCCTTCTGTTTGGTGGAGTTGGAGAGGACTAGCCTATATTTATTATTTTTGGATGGCTGAAATGGCCATCCCAGTCGTATATTTGACTGAGCAACCCTGTTAACGCCTCTACTGTAAGGGACTCAAGTTGACTCAAGTGTTAGTTGCCACGTTATTTACGGCAGGCCCGGTCAGAATACATGACCCTGACTAGAGGTGCACCAGTACCTTTTTTTGCTGACCAAGTATGGGTGCTTTTACTAATCAGTAAAGGTACTTTCTAGGTACTAGGTACTTTCCTGGATGTTGAATGATGATGATGATAATGTTGAGTTTTTAGCCACGCCAGGCTATTTTATCTGATCGAAAAAATGTGAGAACAACCTTTATTGCACCGACTGTTATATATTAAAGACTGCAAGGTATTAATCTAATTAGACTAGATGTAATATAGGCATAATATCAAAGTTTGCAATACAGGCAAATTAAACCTCTGTACCATTAAAATCCTCTCAGGTGTATGATCTCACATAGGAGATTAGAATATTGAGAAATGAACATTCTAAAGATAATGTAGCAATGGCTACTGGCCATTGGATTTCATTGAGCGGTGCAATTCTAAGACAGAAACCTGAGAAAACATTCCAAAAAACATACACCTGAAAGGGTTACACATCATTTAAACATCTGCTAAGCATGTCGGCATCGTCAAATAGAGCTGTGAGTGTTTGGATCTTGGTGTGTGTGGCTATAACCAATACCAGGGCCGGACGATATGGGGAAAAAAAATTACATAACCATATTGAGACTTCTTTTTTTCTTTTTTGGATAACTGATTATGTAATATACAATATATGCTATTTTGTGAAAGATCACGTTAGATAATCCAATTGATGGTCATCATACTGAACTGCAGGGTCATGGGACTGGAGGAGGTCTGATACAGTATCAAAATGAAACTTAGTATCTACTTTTTAGCATGACTTTGACAAACAAAATTGTCTTTTACGATTCGCAATATCAAAAAATTCGATTGTACGGATAGATGATACAGGTATCAGTGTCAGAATACCACTGTACTGATCCTGGAAGGGTTATACGTCAGACAGGTTAACTGCCCCTCATATATCCGAGTTCTGGGCTCTTATGTAACATATCACTAGAAATGGGGGAGCAGGCCAAGTTAGGGCTGTGTGATATGGAGTGTGGGGGAGAAGAAAAATAGCACAAGAATTATCAAATGGAATATCGTCAATATTGATATATATCATGATAACTGCATTGGTATAGACAATCACATTTTAGCCTAATCCAATTCATCCTTTTAATACATTTTAATCAGTTGAAGTTTGAGAAGAAGGGAAGTGTGATATCAAACTGAATCTGTAATTTTTAAACTGACATTCTGAAAGATTTCAGAAATTATGAGATATTTGACTCAATAATTGCTTTGTTTATTGTTAATTTACACTACAAAATTGTTTGTCACGATAAAAAACAAACACTGATATACCGATATATTCACTATATCAATATAACATTAGTCAGTATATCAGTGTATATCAATACAATACACCAAATATCAATACATTGCCCAGGCCTAACCCAGGTAGAGAAGCCAAGTCTCAGGGAACAGAGCCAGGTTTAGTGGAGAGGGCACGGCTGGTACTGGTATAATTCTCAGATTAACCAGTTGAACTACTCTGTCAGCATAATCCCCAAATTAAATGAATTAAGTGCTCTGTTCTTAAACTGTGTAATGGCAGAGTGTTGCCCAAGGAGGGCGCCACTTTCACACAGATCTACTGGAGGGGGGGGGTGCAAAAACATGCCGCCCTGCAAACATTTTAAGGCGTCATTCTGTCGACCTGTCTGCTGATGGCAGCACTGCTCTACCAGATCTGCTTCTCGTTCTCTCTCAGCAGTGAATTTAGAGTGGCCCAGAATTGGTGGCCGGTGATACAGTTTCAGGTGACACCTCTGCGCCTGCTCAAGCCCATTTGGTTCATATGGGAACCGGGTGAAGAAGACACACTGGCAGACATACAGTATGTGGACAGATGGGGCATGAAGGGGGGCTTGAGCCCCACCCCTTTGCCTCGCCTCACAGAGAGTGACCACAGTGGATATTGATATGCCTATAGATGTAGTTTACTACGCCCATAACTGAAATGTTTGTGGTTGATTTAGTCAAATCATTTCTCTCCTTGCCTCCTTGTCCTGCTCTCCAGATGCTGCAGGACTGTGCCAAGGCGCGCAGGGAGGTGGAACTCCACTGGAGGGCGTCACCCTGCACCAATATCGTACGCATCATCGATGTCTACGAGAACCTGTACCAGGGTAGAAAATGTCTCCTCATCGTCATGGAGTGGTGAGGATACAAACTACACACACAAACTACTCATTCTAAACCAGCCAATCTGCTCTCAAGAGTTTTCATACAGGCAATAATTCCATTATTTGTGGGGGGGGGGTATACAGATGACATTTCCAGTAGATGTGAGCAAAGTCATTGACTGATGTCAGTAAAGGTGACAAGTAAATTAATATATTGCCTTGTCAGTTAATAATCAGACATCTTGGTTATTTTAAATCTGCTGTGTGTGACCTTTGTATAAATTGACCCATTTCTTCTAAATGAGGTTACTTCTGTTTCCTCTCTGCTCTATTTCACCAAACCTCCAGGCAGCTACCGTGTACACGTGCACTTGCTAATTTTGCGGTTGTCTTAGGTTAGCCCTGTCCACCCACACACACACCCCACTTCTGACAGCTGATGAAAAAAAATTCCATGACAGCCTGAGATCAGTAAATTCTACTGTTCAAATAAACAGGTCTTCTGAAGAAAATCTTCTGAGATTGTTTCCAAGAATAGCTCACCTAGACACAGAAACGTACCTCCCATCTGAGATTGCAATCTCTTGTTTCCTTGCTCATAGAGACAAATGAGGAGAGATTTCTATCACAGATAACTATGGTAACGTAGTAAACTCAGTGGAAGTCGATGGCCATTGTCGTTGGAGTGAACTGAGCGGAAGTCAATGGCCCCGGCCCTCTATCGCCCCTCACCAAACTAAATCATACGCCAGCCAGTTAACGAGCAACATCTCAGCACTGTACCCCAGCAAGACCACTAAGAGTGGTGGGAGTTACACCGCCACATAGAATGTTGTAGTGACCTCAGCGAAGGGTTTTGTAACATTGCTACATGACCACCGGAAATCTGTGTGTGTACTCAAATCCCAGTTGAACCAAAAGCAATGACAGTCGAGCGATCGGGCGGTGAGAGGTAGGTTATATTGACCGATACTACTTAATAGAAACTCCTCTTGGCTCTTGTTTTCATCCACAGCGAAACCCAGAATGCCTTTAATGATCCCCTTGAACCTGTGATATCATAAAAGATGTCAAATCTGGAGACACTCCGTAGAGAAATTAGTTGTGAAAGAGGGTGAAGGTGGCTGTGAGAGCAGCCGGGGAGGTTTCTGAGAATGAGGGCACATTTTGTAGATCTGCACTGATAACATGACTATTCATAGTATTCTCGTGATGTGTTTTGCCATGTACTATGGCGCAATGTCACAGCTGATTGGCCACGGTTGTCATTTAATGATCGTCACCCGCTATTCGATTACAATCACCTGTTAATTGCGACCAAGATGTCTGTGGTCTAATAGAATAATCATGTTGGGGTTTTGGGGGTTTGACTCAAACAAGGTAGATCTTGTTGACATCACAGCTTTGAGGCTTAGTTCTCGGCTATTTGGGTTTGGGAGAGAGGTATTCGCATTCACAAATATCTGTTTCCCTGCTCTACACTAAAGTAATAATATAAAATTCTTGAATTGAATGGTACAGGGTTTCCCACAGTGTTTGCACAACATGACACCCCCACCCCCACCCCCAAAAAATCCAAAATTCCAAAGGTGTTAGAGAGGGTGTTTTTCAAATGATAGGATTATTATTATTTCTTTTTTTTAATATCTTTTTTTGCTATTTGTAAATTTACAATTCCTTTTTTTGTCGTTTTGTTTGTCTGTCTGTTTGTTTCTTCCTCTCCTGTGTATTCTTGTGTCTTGTGTTAATGTTGTAACATTGGAAAAAAGAAAAGAGAACTCCAAATAAGTACAATATGAATTTTTATCACACTGTGGACTGCCAGGAGAATGAACCGGACCTAAAGCTGGTACCTGTCAGTAAACTGCACCAGACCCCAACCCATTAGTGACACCTGACCTTGAGTAGAACATTCCCTGTGGGAAACCTGTCGGCATTTGCTTACGGACAAATTCCATCGACGTCCATCTCGGGTGTTACTTAGTCTACATGTAACTTACAGTAACAGTAAAAAAAAAGAAAAAAAAAAGATCTGGAACAAATTGTCTCTGTGGGGTAAAAACCTTGTATCTCCAATGTTTTTATTTTTACCTAATTGACAGTTTCCATGGTTATCTGTATTGTGAGCTAGTTTCATGACTCCAGGTGCCCATGAAACCAATTTAAAACCCAAACGTAAAGCTTTTCGCCTGAAATGCGTGCGCTGCGAGATGCAGAGACGGGACAACTTTCCAGCTCCGGAAAATGACGCAAGAAGCATTAAGTACAGTTTGACTGACGATGCAGGGGGAAAGTTTTAACCCCTGCTCTGTTTGTACACAGAGTTCTTTCTAACTTCTGTTGATACGCGTTGGCACTTCGATTCACCAGGGTTGTGGGTGTTATAGCTGCGTGTGGTATTTCTTTAACTGCATTCCAACTACGTAGGGTACAGTTGGTAGGGACTGTAAGCGAGGCTGGAGGCACACACCAGGTGAGATGTGAAAGGGTGTCACTTGTTTCAGGGAGTTGTTGCTTGTACCACAGGATGACTCATTTAATCTCTCTACTCTTACATGTTGACATTATCAAAAAAATATCTGTTATCAGTCCTTTTCAGATTATATCAGATAATCAATCTTTGGACATTTCCAAAGGAAGTAATAATCTGTGTCTGTCCAAATATCAACACTACGTCGCACATGTCGGAGGCCTTGGCTATGGCTGTAGGTTAATGGCCTAGATATTTGGCAGCTTTGGCCATGCCCATAGGCTTGCAATTTGTGGCTTGAAAATTACAGACCCATCAAAGAAAAGGGCCAAACAACTAGCAAGATTCTGTTCAGTTTCCGCTGTAATAGATAGCCAAGCGGAGACAATGGGCCTCATGCAAGAACCATGCATATACGCAGATATGATCCTGAACAAAAAGTATGTGGTGGCAGTGGTCGGGGTAAAACCATAATATCCCCGACACGTCATTCAGGATATAACTAGTGTTTCAAAAGTCAGCTAGCAATTTAAGCAATTTTGTGACATTCACCAATTTTCTCTTATTTTGGATTTGTTTGTTGGTATGATCAAAATATTAGAGTGCTACAGACCTGTCGTGAGAGTGAAAGTCCATAAATCATTTGCCTTGCCTTTTGAAACACTAGTTATATCCCAAACGACAGTGTCATTGATATTATGGTTTTACCCAGACTGCCGCCGCCACATACTTTTTGTGTCAATGCGATGACTCGAATAGCTTTCATTCGAATATTTTCAAATTTGCGGTGCACATTTATGACCCCTAGGATGACCTCTATTGATTTTGGTGACCCCATGATCTTTCCTCTAGCACCACCACCAGTCCAAACTTTACATTTTTCAAATGAGTGTATCTTGAAGACCTTTAGTTTGAATCTTTTCTAATTTGCTGTACACATTCATGACCCCTAGAGGAAGAAGCCCTTTGATTTGGGTGACTCCATTACCTTTCCTCTAGCGCTACCATCAGGCCAAACTTTAAATTTTAGAATTAGAGTATCTTCAATACCTTTCATTCAAATCTTTTCTAATTTGATGTGCACATGCATGACCCCTAGAGAAAGAAGTCTATTGATTTTGGTGACCCCATGACCTTTCCTTTAGCGCCACTATCAGTCAGAACCTTCAATTTTAAAGTTAATTTATCGCCTAATTCATTAGTCATACAGTCATGAAACTGGTATCCAGAGATGCGTCTACTCATGCATAACTTTGCCATGAGGACATATGAAGTCTGCCATATTGGAATTTCCTCTATCTTGAATTATTGGAAAAAACACTTTTCCCTAATCCCCCCTGGCCTGTTCACCTTATTCTCACCAAACTTGCTGTGTGGAGTCTGGGAACTAACATTTTCAAATGTGTCATTTAGATTATGAATTGGCCAAACCATGTGACTGCCAGATCCAAATACATTTCGAGAAAACGCATGGTAAACAGGAAATGATTTGTTACTTGTGAATGCACTGTCCGATTTCCACCAAACTTGACAAATATGTTTGCCTTACAATAGCAAGGAGGCCTGTGAAGTTAGGAGTTATCTTGCCCCATGGTGGCGCTATTCTCCTTAAACTAAATACATCAAGTACTCCTCAACGGCTCAGATTGAGAACAGGTGGATTGAGAATTCAGGCCGTTCAGGGATATACCTGCTGTCGGTCACTTACTTATACTTATCAGTGGACAAGACAAGCTAAGTGCCATAACACTCGCCAGCATCATTTAAGTCTGCCGTTTGGGCGCATTAAGATTAAAAATGTAGTATTGCCTATAGTGATGAAAGCAACAAATTTCGCACCGCAAGGCATATGCAAGCGTCATTTAATATATTGAACGTGGTCCTGGTCCGTGAAGTTGTTGTTAAATATAGCTAAATATATGCAGCCCAATGCAGTTGTGGATGGTTTGTTATTTTCAGTGCGTAATGTCGAGCCACAACATTAATATTTCCTCTCGTAGTCACTTCATCAACAAGGTAATTCCCAATCTTGAGCAGACACGAGGCAGAAATGTCAAAGAAATATCCAACAGGTCCACTTATAGGCATGCACAGAGGGATGCACCTCCAGAGGAAAGTTAGTCAACTGCAATTGCCTACTACACCGGAGTGAGATTCAAAAAGAAAAAAGAAAAGGGGAGGGGGGGATCTACTGCAGATCCGAATCGGGTTTATTGCCAAGTACGTTTGCACAATACAAGGAATTTGTCTTGGTACGTTGGTGCTTACAATAAACAGAGAAAAATCAGAAAACAAGTACTACAGTCAAAAATATAAAATAGAACTAAATAAAATGACATATCCCCTTATGAGAGCCACCTACAATTAACAAATAATTGATAATAGACAAGTATGTGTTATTGTATGCTGTCAGCTAACATATATATATACATATATATATATGTATATATATATATGTATATATATATATGTGTGTGTGTATATATGTATATAAAAACTATTCTAAAATAGATATTTGCAGTGCAGATTCATGATGAAAACCGTGATATGAACCGAACTGTGATTTTTGTTCCACCCCTAACCTCTATTATAGCCTGTTGCCAATTATTTAATCCATTTCATAGATGGAGACTTATCATAGAACCGTAGTTAGACCCATAACTCTCGCTTTGCTTCACTCGCTCTGTTCCCTCTGTCCTGCCTCTGAAAGCCTACAACCAGGGGGACAGCCCCTCCGATACAACACACCGCTGCACCAGGCTTACAGTATGTACAGTGTGTTTTATTTATTTCCTTGTTGTGCTTTAGCTATGGAAACACTGCTAGCAAAAACCCCCCAAAAAATATTCTGCTACGCAGCACGTTTCATTGGCTGTCCCTGCCCTCACTCGCATTTTCTGGTTCAAGATCGGAAATCCGATCTGAAATTTTCTGTTTTATCTTCTCATGGTACTCGTTGATTTGCTGAAGCACTGTGCAGGGGGTTAGAGGCATAATCTTCTTGAAATACGTGTCAGAGCGCTTAGTTTCAAAAGCATCTCATCTATTGTAATGCACGCAGCGAGAGAGAGAGAGAGGGAGAGAGAGAGACTTTATAACCAAACACATGCTCCGTTAAGCTTGTGCAGCAGATTAAATTACAAACTTCAATAGTGGGGACAGACGATGTACACTTGTAGCGTACCGTTTGACCAAATCTTGAAAAACGTTGCACTGGTGCGACCCGAAGAAAATGCGGCCATTCATCTGCTGCCGTCATTGTCTTATTTTTGTTGGTAAAGTGAAGCCATATTGAGTGTTTTGTTTTTTGACATGATGATGTTCTGCTTTTCACCTGTCACTGTTGAAGTGCATGTGAGGCTGCTGGCTGGGCAGTAGGTGAGAGAAAAGTGCTCTCCATCTTTTCACAAAAGGGCGATGGTTGTTATGCATAAGAACAGACACAAATCGGTGGAGTGGTTTGTTCCAGGAGGTAGCGACCGTGTCGGAACCTGTGCCGCTCGGTTCTCGATACCCATCACTACCGATCGGACAGTTTAGACCATATCGGTCGAGCACCGATCTAAGAATTTGAGCAATTGGCGGCCGATCGATCGGAGCATCCCTAATTTTTAAATATCATAATAATGCCACAAGCCACAATTACACTGTGAATTGTTGTCGCAATATAGAGAAATCTATATCCCAACAGTCCTACTGATATATCTATTATTAGTCTAAAGCTGTATTATTAGTCTAAAACTATAAAGTCTAAAGCTGCTCCATCCTACAATAAAATGAGCAAAACTCTGTTCTTCTGTCCACATCCATTTTTCTCCTCAAAGGGTTGGCGAATCAATCTGAAATTGGCATTGAGCATTGGCATTAAGCTGATTTTTCAATTTCCTCAAATTTCAGCTGCATTTTAAAACGCTTTCTCTACCCGGAAGTCTTCACATCAGACATTTTTAACGACTTCTCAAACCGGAAGTCTGACCTTCCCTGAAGTGAACAAAGAGATTAGATCAGCCGGCATGTAGTGGTTTCAGCCGGCACGCCGACCCTCCCTGCTGGCCAACGGCGGTAATCCCCTCTGGCCCAGAAAGGCATTTTCCCATAGACGGCCCATAGAAAAGACAGGGCTCTTAAAAATTCAAGAAGGTACCTTCAACATGGAATATGTCCTCTTAATAACCTTTGTTAATGATGTACTTTGTTATCATGAAGACCGTTTATTTTGAAAAATCACCCAGAGCCGTAACTTGGCGAAGTTGACATATGGGAGTCAACACCAGCTCAACTCGCGTCTCTTCTATTCTTTATCACAGGTCGGTAAATATTGCCTTACATTCTGATATTAAATAATATATGAATTAATTAATTCATCCATCCAATTAAATTTTGTACTGCAGTGGGTTTATGGAGGATCAGACAGAAGAAAACAATGTATGATAATGTTATAAGTATATAAAACATTTGGAGGGTTTTAACCCATTATGCTTAGGCAGTGACAGACAAAGCAGATTTTTTCATTTTCCCCAAATTCAAGCTGTTTATTAGCATTTTTAGCACGTCTGCGCTGAGTTGTGGTACACGCATCCCTGGGTATGGACTAGTAGACAGTGAATGGGAAAAGGTGGTAAAGATGACACTGAGAGCACCCAGGGGAATATTGTATGAGTATATGAGTACACAGGTACATATACACATACAGAGCTGAGAACACTACCATAGAGTAAAGCTCATTTGGGTATAAAAAAATAAAACTAACATTCTGGGTGTCCGCAAAGTCAGTCTCCCATTCATCGTCAGAGGTGTAGCTCCAGACTTCAGACTTCAAACCTTCATAGTTTTATTCTTATTTCTTTGGTTTCTGACTTGTGACACTTTGAATTTCTTAATTTCTCCTTCAATTATCCATAAAGAAAACAATCCCCAAAAAAAGTTTTGATATCATATAATTGATTTAAAATGAAGCATTTATAAATGTCAGGGTGTGTGTGTGTGTGTGTGTGTGTGTGTGTGTGTGTGTGTGCGTGTGCGTGTGCGTGTGCGTGTGCGTGTGCGTGTGCGTGTGCGTGTGCGTGTGTAAGACAGACTGTGAGAACTCCACAAACCTCGTCTCGACATTC
>OMKL01147137.1:0-11402 GCA_900302295.1 Parasudis fraserbrunneri | reverse complement strand
TGTGTCTGTTTTTTTTTTTTTTTTTTGGGGGGGGGGGTCTTTAGGGGGAGATAGCAGGTCAACAGTAGTCAACATAGTCATCTACTACTGTCATCTGAAAGCTGGGAACCTGAAGATTAATTTGAGATGGAGCTCAGCACTGTGTAAAGTTTTTCTAGCCATTAAATTTGTAATAAACATTGTGTTTTGGTTAGGTGGCCATCACAATTTTGAAAGTTTAGAGTGTATAAGGGCTTAGAACATTATGATCTAAAGCATATGATGGTCATTCCCATGCACAATTATGTCATAAGTTGTTGCAGCAATTTTTGGGTTGATACCATTTGTTACACATTTTTTGACCACTCGAGAATTTATAAACATGGTCAAAAATCCCTCCAAAATAGCACATTAAAGACCTTGAACACCATAGAAACGTCATGCTGTGATTTGGTATGAAAAACATTTGATATTTGGAGATTTCTGTAAGAATAGCATTTTTCTTTTCTGGAAATTGCTCAGATTCCCCCCCCCCCTTATGGTCAACAAACCTTGGAAGGCCATACATACATAGGTCTCTAGTTTGTGGTTGTAAAGTTTCATGAGGCTGTGATTATCCTAGAGGTCACAATAGATCATTTTATACTGTACAGTGAAGTCAAGTTTCAACAAATGGTCTCACTACAATGAAATGGCTACTATAGGGACTAACATCATCACACATTAATACAATCAGGCTCATTGGATCTGCAATTCCAATTCCAAGACAATTCTCAATATACAGAAATGGTCAAATACACCATTTTTAGAATAGGCGAAAATAACACATTTGTACTGCATGCAAAGAACTGCATGGTTCTTGTCCAAAACTGCATGGGACAAGCATAGATGGCATAGATATCTAATTCAGATATCTTGAGGTGAAAGGTCAAGGGACCCCTTTGAAAATTGGAAATGGCAGTTCTACCCTTGCCATAATTTAGCCTAACTTTGGAGCATTATTAACCCCCTTCCCGACAGGCTAGCATGACAATGTTGGTACCAACGGATACCGTAGGTTGTCTAGTTTCATATGATACCTTCATGCACTACAGCCTCTAAAAGACAATCCCGCCAGCGGGAGAAAAGAGCACTTTTTGACTCTGAGGGCAAAAGCCCCCCTTGGGCCCTGCCTGTGCATGTGCCTGGTTCCATGCAATGTTTTTGCTAATCTCTCCTCCACACAAGAGCAAGGTAAATGCAGAAATGCACAGCTCGAGGCAAGTGGGCCAATCACAGCGCTTGCAGTGCTGCATCGCACTACACACAGTTAAATTTTGGTTACATTTCTACATTTTGGGAGAGGTGCACGTAGGCTCTGCAAGTACGCTCCTTGGCCTCTACCGGGATCAGTGACACCTCCAATGGCCTTTTCATTTTCACAACTATAAATTAAACTTAGCCTTCTATTCATTCCAAACAAACTGCTGTGGCTGCTCGTGATGTAAAAGGTATCGCTTCCTGTGTGCCAGATGATTTTCCCGGGAATGTTGTACCAGACACCACTGTTTAGAACAGTCAAGAACAACAATGTAAAAACATTCACGACCTGGGTTTAGGTAGAATCACTATTGTGTTATATTAATCTGTGATAGAGTGGCAAAATACATTCATTTGTTTGAAAATGTTCAAGATTTTTACTTTAATGACTATGATTAAGATCACAATGATATGTAAAGAAACAGACACTATGATAATTCTCATAAACATTATTGTTAACAGTCAATCATACATAGCGCTATAGCCTACAAGATGACATGAACATTGCAGTTTATTATAAATAAGATGACAGATCAACAAAGATGGAAAGTCTTAAGTACAATTTTGATGTAGTTGTACTTTACTTGTATATTTTCATTTTAGGGGAACTTTACTGCCCGTGCCACACATTTAGAGGGAAAAGTTATACATTTAATTTACTACATTTATCTGAACCTTGCTGTTTGTGGTTACAAAAACGTTTTTCCATACATTTTAGAAGAGAAGAGCATGGCCTTTTATCAGGGAATTCCCAAGTGTGAAAATGACTGTGAGTAGGGATTAGGGATAACACTTTTGGAATGCAACTTAATGATACGTCTGCTCCACGGACTTGTTGCTGTTTCATTTCATTGAGCACCAGATGGCGCAATTGCATCTATGAGTCCATCACTGGACTTGTCTCAAGGTCACTGCGCCAAGCGTTCATCACAACTCAAGCCTTCATGGGCCCTTCTCTGCGCTATTCATGAAATACATGCCCAGGAATAGTGACAGGTCAGACAGATGGGGAAACCCATCATTTCTCCACACCCATATCCATTTAGTGATTCATCACTCCGATGTCCATTACTGAATACATGAGACGTTTTGGTCACGTGAACACAAACACATAATTCATATAGAAATGCAGCCTATGTTGTGAGTGAACGTTAAAAGAATAGACAATAATTTAGTTAGGAGGTCAATATTTAGTTAAAACACAAAGGAGCAACTTGTATTAAGATGATGAAGATATACGAATGCTATTTAGATAGTTCGCCTATTACATAACAAATGAATACATATTCGTTATAATGTTGTAAGATTAGACATATATTATCCTGTAATATTATGAATGGGGCTTTCTTATGGTGAGAGTGGCATGCTTCTTTTTCTAAGTGAGGACATGAATAGGAGAGAAAATGTCATAACCGAATGTGAGCAATAATGAGCTTCTGCATCTGAGATTTCTGTCTGCTTTTCTGCACGTACGCATCTCTGCGTCACTTTCCGCATCATTGCGTCACGTTGGTCCATCACTAATCCATGCCATGAATGAACATAATAACTAAACATAAGCCTCGCTTTCTGAATACGTATTATTATCATCACACTTGTTCTAGGCATAAGTATTCCAACTGATGCTGTCTGGCTGAAACGATGGCATCCGCATCCCTCTATTTTCCAGACGAGTCGTGATGCTGGTGGTGAACGTGCCGTCTACCTCGCACTCTGGTGCCTCGTGAGTACATCTCAGCCAATCATATTGCGAGAAGGGCTCGCTCCGACTCCTTCCTGATTCTGTCTACTTATCAGCAGCCCGGACTCTCACGAGTGCCTTCTCTGCCTGCCCGCACGAGAGAGAGAGCACTACCCTTGCACACAGTTAGGCCAGAAAGGTAAGTCCATTTTCCCCATTGTTAATACTTTATGTGGTATTGTTGAATTCATTAACAACTACCACGACTAACAGTTGTATTTCTGAGACAATGACTTACTTTGTCCAGTAAATATTTTACATTTGTAGAATTGTACATGGTGTTCTTCATCCCAGACAATGACCTCAATGGTCTGGCACTTGTTTTATTTTGTTGTT
The DNA here is from genome assembly GCA_900302295.1 of Parasudis fraserbrunneri. Classification (NCBI taxonomy): domain Eukaryota; kingdom Metazoa; phylum Chordata; class Actinopteri; order Aulopiformes; family Chlorophthalmidae; genus Parasudis; species Parasudis fraserbrunneri. Next base: position 8,047 of record OMKL01147137.1, on the reverse strand, counting down.
TTCCAAGGTATAGTTTTAGGAATTTAGCCTTCATGACATGATGGTTGTAGCTTGTAGGCGAGGCTACAGTCTATTTTTAAACCTGGCCGTCAGCTGGCGAGATGTCACTCCATTTAGAACTGCAGTGTATGAGGAAAGGGCATCAAGTTGCAGCCCAACTAGAAAACAGTCACTTCTAACACTGAAGCATACTATTCGTTTGCAAAGGTATTACTAAGTAATTTAATTCTGAATTCCATGAAATGTCAGGTGACTATCATTTAACACTTGATAGATGATGCAGTGAACTACCAGTTGCTTGCAGCAGATATGGGGGTGTGTCCAGAATATGCAATGTGGCTACTGTTGCAGAGGCTACAATGTTTCTCCTGCATCTGCTGCATTGTTTCCCTTGCTTAAATAAACATTCAGAAGGTAGATTTTCTTTTGGTCAGTTAGTAGTTTTGAGTTTATTTAATGGTGCCTTAAATTGTGCTGTTTAACCACCATCCCCTCTTTTTTTATTTTTTTTTATTTTAAATAACAAATGGTCATATGATTATTAATACACATCGAGGTGCACCCGCATACAACTGACTGATGAACCCATTGTAGCATAAAGGGATTTGACTACAAACATATGCAATACCACTGCCTTATTAATAATTTAGTTGTCGTAGTAACCTAGTATTTAATATTATATTGGAAGCTTAATTCTGTTTTCTAACAATAGACATTGGATTTTGGCTGCAAAGAATGAACAGAAATGAATAGATTTGTACCATTTTGTGAAATTCATTACACAGACATTGTAGTAGGACTATGGTGTTCTTCTGTTGTAAAGTTCACTCCATGCTGTCCTGTACTGTAAACAGTGTTTTGACAGCTAAAGTGGAAGTTATCTGTGTATCCTGGTGCTCTAGTCCCTGAGCTCGGTAGCCAGTGGCAAGTTTCCACACAGACTTTTATGGGCACAGGTTTTTCCATTGGTCCATCAGGCATTGATGCAGTAGCACTCTTCAGCTCTGGCTGAGCTTAAGTCCATTCATGCATTTAAAAGTGGGTAGATGGGCAAGTTAGGGAAAATCAGATAAAACGGACAGATGGAAATCTATAACACATCCTGGGGAGCGTGGTTTAGCGCAGCAGGCAGCCAGGTCAGGGCCCAACCTAGTCTGGCCTAAAACCATTCCTGACCTCCTCTCTTGCCTGGAATTTGTAGAGATAACAGAGGCTGCCCTAGATTAGGCCACCACTCAGGCTCAGCCTCTATCAGTAAAGTGATACTGAGACAAAGTCAAATATTTATTAGGTCACTCCCTTAGCCCCAATGTTATTTTGTTATTTGCTCAATTAAAACATTAAAAACCTTAGTATAGACTTCTTGAGGTTTGCTCCCCTCTTGACCAGGGTAATTCTGTGTAGTCGCTGTGCCGCATTTGCCACGCCTTACTCTGACTAATACCTGTGCCATCCTGCCCAGACCATGCCCTCCTGCCTGTTAACACATATATGTAAAAGTGAGTCAGCAATATATGGTTTAGTGCACACAGTCTCAACTCCATTTCATCGTGGCAGTATTAGGTTCCATTTCATGCTGAGTCAGTCCTTGAGCCTTCCCGATTTTGCCAAGTCACTGCTCTGGCTCAGTGACATTGATTCAGTCACTGAATTAAAATGCAAGGTAACCAGCACGTGTCTGCCTTGTCTTTGGCACAGCAGCATCCTCATGTCTCCTCCCTGTCTGCCCCTCCTCTCTGCAGATCCAGAACCATGTCCATCCTGAAGATTCACGCACGTGAGATTTTCGACTCCCGTGGCAACCCCACAGTGGAGGTCGATCTATACACCAAGAAAGGTATGGCTCGTCTGGAGCAGGGCTGGGGACAATTGCAGAGGTGATATTCAACCAATTAGGACTTTCTAAAATAAGAAGGAATCATCAAGAATATTACTTTACTATATACTGTAGGGGTTTAGAAAAGAAGCTCAAGGACTCACTCTTGGTGTGGATTCGCTAGAATGTTCTTTGTGCAACTACAAGTAACCCAAGCTGAACCTTTCAACAAAGCACCCTGTTGAGCTAACAAATAAAACATGAATATGGTAAGTTCTTTAACACGACTAACTGTTGGGAGATTGCCGTACACAAGTGATCATTTCACTGTATGTTTAACACTGACTGAAATGCAGTTGCCCCACAACTGTCATTGCCTTGCCACATTACTCAGGAGATTTCTGGACCTCTGTGTCTTGCCTAATCCGATAGAGGCCATAGTAGTGAGTGAAAGTCAGTTCAGTTGTGGTTTCCCTGCAGCATGGCTAAGCCTGTCTGCCTGTTCTGTTCCCCTCCACCGGTAGTTAACCCAGGGTCAGAGAGTGGGTACAGTATAGTGTGTTGGCTGGATCCAGGCAAGGGATGGGATCAGATGGTGGATGTGTGAAAATAGCTCCTGTAACAGCACGCTACTTTGACAGCGTTCTGTTACTGTAACGGTTCCTACCAGGGAAGAAGCCAGCGCATGTAGGTAGTAGGACTAAATGTATGGGTATGTTGCCATGATACTGTGTACAAACTGGAGATACCATGCACATGGAATCCACCCCCCCACTTCCCTCAATGTATGTTGAACGATGTTGGAGGAACTCCCTGTTGACAATCAGAACACCTCTGCCCTGCCCTGTTTGATAGCATAAAAATGCAGAACCTTGAGCTTTATTTCTTCCATCAACTAATCGGCCCAACTGTGATGAAGGTTTTGCTGGCCTGTTGGAACCAAGCCTTTGTTCTTCTGCCCTGTGGGCTAAAACAAAGGAGCAACTGAACCCCAACTGAATGTCCTGAGAATTTTAATGAAGCACACTGAATGACCAATGACATGAAAGGGAACAGGAAAAGGATAAAGCTGTGTTAGATACATATGGCCTTGAATCCTGCTTGGAAAGGGACCGGTTTATTCTATAGCCTTGCCTTCTCTTCACCAGTATGAGACAGTTGCGAAATGCTCCAGATTAATATAAATAGAATCTTCATGCTTTCCCATTTTTAGGCAGGATCCCAACCTTTTTTCAGTCAACCAAGAATGTTTTGGCATCTTTCACTGCACAGACAAAAGGGATTGTTAAGAGCATACAGCCCCCCAGAACACATCAACCAGATCTAATGTGTTTCATCATGTTATATAACTGGCTTGCATCTCAGTTGTGCTGAAAGACCTCTGTTGCTCGTTGTTGCTATGGTCTATTTTCAGATGTACTCATAATCTGCTGAGCTGACTATGGCAGTTATGTTCTCTGAATGGTGAATTCATTACCACAAAATTGTAATGTGTTTGAACTGTATCCATTTAACAATGGACTTTATGTGCAAATATACACCATCCCAGTTAAGGTAAAAAAACAACTGGTGGATCTTTTTTGTCAATGTTTCCATCTAGTCTTTCCTTGGATACAAAGTAAGGATGATGTTGCTTCTTGAATTCGCTTATACTACTAAGTCTAGAGTTATAATGTGAGTGACTGCTGGCAGCATCCTAGAGCTGCAGGTGGCTGGTGCCTTGATGCAGATCATTTGGTAAGCCTGAACTCATGGCCTAAATAACTGCTGTGCCTGTGGCTATAAGCCTTAAATCCCCACCAGAGCATTGGTCTGACAATGATTTCCAGGCCAATGAGCAAACTCAATAGATTTTGAGCATCCCCAATTTCTCCTCACATGGTTGAATCCAAAATGGCTGACCTCTGTGTGGGCGTGTTGTGGCATCCTTCCAAAGATCTACTGCACATGCTCAGCTGGCTCCTTGTCTCCCCCCGTTACATCACAGCAGTCTGCAGCACAGTCTGTACTATTCTCTGTTCTTTCTTCCTCCCTTAGTCTCTCTCTCTCTCTCCTCCACTACCGCTCAGCGGGAGAAAAAAAAAGAAGCTGGGCGGGGGGGATGCCGCTCACTGATTGGATAACATCCTGCAGTGGCTTTCACATGCTGTTGCTACTTGAATACCAAAGCAGCCAGTACTCACATAATGCCATGGCAAACATGTCTTTATATTCAGATATTGTATTGTATTTCTCAAAATCCAATTTCAAAATATTAGATTTGTCCTTATGACAAATCCAAAAAAGGGGAAATGTGATTGTGTCAAAATGGGATTTCAGCATTCGGTGAACAGCAGTCACTACTGAATATGGTCCAGGTTTCAGCACATGAGAATGATGAAACGTCATCCCTGTGTTCCTAAGGTCTGTTCAGAGCCGCCGTCCCCAGCGGCGCCTCCACTGGCATCTATGAGGCTCTGGAGCTCCGCGACAATGACAAGACACGCTACATGGGCAAAGGTACGATTCTCCCACCGATTCACTCTCCCAGCTATCTGGTCACCTGTGCAAAGTATCCTCCAAACATTTCACTGTGTGAAAACATTTCTTAGTATTTTTTACTTTTACTTTCAACATTGACTGCATTTCCACACGTTTTCTGTTGAGACTCTATCCATTCCATTTTGTCGTTCCTCTGTTCTTCCTTTCACATCTCTCCTTTTCTCCTCCTATTGTCAGGGGTGAAAAGAGCTGTTAAATATATAAATGAGTTCTTGGCCCCAGCTTTGTGTAACCAGGTAAATGAAAGAGTGTGGAATAACCCGGAGTGAGGAGGAGAAACTATAATACAGTGCTGTGAATGGCAGCATGATGTGTGGGTTTGCCTTTGGAAAACTAACCCCTAGCAGGCACTAACAGATGATCACAGATCTGCAACGACATAAACTAATGGGATGAAAATTGTAGATCTCCTTAAATAATCATGAACCCTCTGCGTGCTTTACTAGATAATTACCCATTATGTATTCTCCCGATATGGTGGCTTGTTCCTCCCAAGTAGCCGGTGGTGGATTGCTCTGTGGTCGTCTGGCGTGCCTGCCCTGCACGATTGTCCTCTCCCCGAGTCAATGATGGTCTGCTTGTCCCTTGCAGGTGTCTCAAAAGCTGTTGAGCATATCAATAAAACAATTGCACCTGCACTGGTTAGCCAGGTAGGACCATTTATTGTTCTACTAACGTGACTGTGTGGTATATATATATATATATATAGTGTTAAACGTCATCGAGAAATGTGCACAGAATTGCAACGAGGAAGGATTTTAATGAAGTATAAATCATTATGTGTGATTGATTTTTCCAGAAACCCCCACCCCGCCCCAGCCCCTGAAGAATTCAATACATTTTGATCACAAAAAAGAATGAGTAGAGTAGTTGTAACAGCATTTGATCCAGATTACATGTAGTTGATCAAGGTAATCTTAACTATGATATTTAAAAGGGTAAGATGTGCAGTGAATGGGAATCTTAAGCTGTTATTTCTTATCTGTCTGCCCGTATGGCATTTTGAGTTTATACCTTACTGTTCTGCTACTACAACTCTGAAGATGCTATAAGGTATATGACAGACATACTGTGGTGGTAGCATTCTGACATGCTGTGAGTCATTTAACATCAGTGGAGCGTGGGCTTTTAAACTAACCAGTTTGCATCAAACTGAAGTCACTAGGACAGCGCCTCCTTTTCGCCCTTAATAATCATGGTTTGTGTCCCATCCAGAGTGTGAGTGTCCTGGAGCAGGAGAAGGTGGACAAGCTGATGTTGGACATGGATGGCACAGAAAACAAGTGTAAGCTGCTGTTTTGATGTCAATCACTTGTCAGCCTTTTAGCACGTTTGGCCTGAAAGCTAAGACAGCAAGCCCAGATTTATATTCTATCTGCCATGTAAAGATTTCCATTAATAATGTGATGGGACATCAGTAGAACTGTGCAATCTTGAGAGAACCACATTTTATGTGTTGACTCGATATTTCCATTTCCCCTCGTTCAGCTAAGTTTGGTGCGAATGCCATTCTGGGCGTCTCCCTGGCTGTGTGCAAGGCTGGTGCAGCAGAGAAGGGCGTACCCCTCTACCGCCACATCGCTGATCTCGCTGGCAACCCTCAAGTCATACTCCCCGTCCCTGTAAGCTCATTATTGATCTCAGGACTGGACCCATAGAACATAACATGGAATTCATCACAAGCTTTTGCAAAAAAAAAGAAAGAAAGAAAGCATTTAATTACCCTCTACTAACCACAAAGAGTATTTACATACTGTACAATTCCATTAGTTTGAAAGTGGATCTGCATCCTCTCTGCTTCTCTGCAGGCTTTCAATGTCATCAACGGTGGCTCCCATGCTGGCAACAAGCTGGCCATGCAGGAGTTCATGATCCTGCCTGTCGGAGCCAGCAACTTCAAGGAGGCCATGCGCATTGGTGCAGAGGTCTACCACAACCTGAAGAATGTCATCAAGGAGAAGTACGGCAAGGATGCCACCAATGTAGGAGATGAGGGTGGCTTCGCCCCAAACATCCTGGAGAACAAGGAAGGTGAGAGGAAACGGGAAGTCAGGAAGCGATCTCCTCTGCTTAACAATAACAATGTGGCTCTGAGCCAATAAAAATGAAGAATTGAAGAGTTGAATTTTCCCCCAAATTATACCATTCAGGTGGATTATTTTTTTTTAGCTTTTCCCTTTTGGCTTTGAGGAAGAGTTTTAAGAGCTGAGATTTAAATGCTGTTCATACTTCTATATACATACTTCTTAAGCATGGGCTATGGCCAACTGAAAGGGAATGCCCTGTGAGCGTGCGTACATTACATTCCAAACCTCCCAGTAAAGGGTTTTACCTAACGGCACCCCCAACCCCCCCATCGTTAGACCACTGTGCCCCTCTCAGGCCAGGAATGTCACTCCTGGACCAGCAGATGGTTTCCAAATTAAGGCCTCCACTCAGCACTAAATAATGCATTGACCGCTAGCCACTGACTCCACTGCACACTGTTTCGGTGTCAGGTGAAGCTGCTTATATGGCAACTGCCCCAGTGGGGCACAGGTTTATGTGGTGATTAACTGGTGTAAACTAATGAATTAATGTCATCTGCAGCATCCCTGCTTCTGTGGCCAACTCATAATATTGATGAAATCTCTTTCAGAAGTCCAAATAGGCTCAAAAAAATCTCCTCATGGTGTTTATTGAACCGTGCCTGGCCAGTGTGCAAAGAGAATGTCCAAAAGCTGCTTACTGCAATACAAGACAATAAATGTTTTGATTCTCACATCTCAAGCAGAGCGCAACAGACTTTAGCATCTCTAACTCAAAATGGTAAACGTTTTTTGGATCATTACCCACACCCAGTTTTCCTGAATTGAGGCTTTCTTATTACATCCTTCATTGCAAGTGGATTAAAGTGGAGTGACATGAAAATATTAGCTAATGATTCTAAATGTATGAATCGAAGTTAAGATATATGTCACTTAACATGTATAAATAAATCTCTAAAATGCCAATAGTATAATAGTAATAGTTAACAATTAATAATAATAATAATAATAATAATAATAATAATAATAATAATAATAATAATAATAATAATAATAATAATAATAGTATAACTTATTTGGAAATATCAGGTATTATACACTTATTGTTAAATACCCACAACTCAAGAAACGGGTCCCTGCTTGCTGTCAAACGTCAGCATAAACTGTTGTGTGTCTTTCCTCAGCTCTGGAGCTGCTGAAGAACGCCATTGCCAAGGCCGGCTACACTGACAAGATCGTCATTGGCATGGATGTGGCCGCCTCAGAGTTCTACAAGGGTGGCAAGTACGACCTGGACTTCAAGTCCCCCGATGATCCCAGCCGCTACATCTCTCCAGACCAGCTGGCTGACCTGTACAGGAGCTTTGTCAAGGACTACCCAGGTCCGTTTCCAAACGCACACTCATCCCTGTTACAGCCCAGTAACTCCCCCCGTCTTAGCAAAGCTTCTATGATACTCTGGGGATCCCATTGGTATAGATGAGGATGTGTACAGCTGGAAGGAGGACCTCAAAAGACTAGAGTGTTTTAGAGGCCTTTGATCACTTATGATGATATTATGGGGTTGTAAAATGATAATGCAATAGGAGTCATAGCAGCATGTTTGCCATTACATGTTTATCCAAGAAAGCTGATTAGGCTGTAAAACTTTTTTTCATCATGA
>OMKL01147130.1:0-13227 GCA_900302295.1 Parasudis fraserbrunneri | reverse complement strand
CTCAGGGCCACTCTCAGTCACACCCCACCGTCTGCTCCTCCTGTGTAGGAGCATCATACAATAGAACCCATCCTCCTCTACTGTTCCTATAGGAGCATCATAGAACCCATCCTCCTCTACTGTTCCTATAGGAGCATCATAGAACCCATCCTCCTCTACTGTTCCTATAGGAGCATCATAGAACCCATCCTCCTCTACTGTTCCTATAGGAGCATCATAGAACCCATCCTCCTCTACTGTTCCTATAGGAGCATCATAGAACCCATCCTCCTCTACTGTTCCTATAGGAGCATCATAGAACCCATCCTCCTCTACTGTTCCTATAGGAGCATCATAGAACCCATCCTCCTCTACTGTTCCTCTATAGGAGCATCATAGAACCCATCCTCCTCTACTGTTCCTCTTGTATAGGAGCATCATAGAACCCATCCTCCTCTACTGTTCCTATAGGAGCATCATAGAACCCATCCTCCTCTACTGTTCCTATAGGAGCATCATAGAACCCATCCTCCTCTACTGTTCCTATAGGAGCATCATAGAACCCATCCTCCTCTACTGTTCCTATAGGAGCATCATAGAACCCATCCTCCTCCACACCGCCTCCAAAACCCACTGGTCTCCCTGCTCCCAATCTCCCAGCCCTCATTGACACTGCCATCACACGTAAAGCACTCACCACAGCACACGACCCCCAGCCACCTCCCTGAACTCATGCTTCACTCTCCTCCCATCCGGCCACAGATACAGATCTCTGATCTGTAAAAAAACAGATTCGTGCTTCGTGCCCTCTGCCATCACTGCGTTCAGCAAACTGTAGCATTAACATTTAATGGACTTGTGTTCTTATGACTGTATTGTTTTCATTGTGGCTATGTTTTGTGTTGGTTGGATTGATTGATGTTACTTAATTGTTCTTGTGTGTGTACAGGCTGTGGAAACAAATTTCCTCAAAGGAGGATAATAAATTATCTATCTATCTATCTATCTATCTATCTATCTATCTATCTATCTCTGAACAACAATAATGTGAATTAATTCATAAATTAATGGAGCAGTGTTCCCCTTTGGAGAGTGTTAAAAAAAAAAAATCCCTCAAACCTCTGACAGACCATTTTCGAAAACGTTCTGCAGTTCGATAAAACAAAAAGGTCATTAGTTTGAATGACAACGCTATTTTCTTGGGACAAGATTCTGAAAATGCACACACACACAAATGCATACGCACATGAACGCATTCTCACACAGACACACAGGGATGCACACATACACACATACAAGATTAAGCCTATCTCACGACAGTTCCAATTTTCATACTCTATTCCATAGTGTATTGTCAGTCAGGAACAGAATGCTCCTGTATCATGTCTTACCAGCTTTCCCAACCGTTAAATCAAACCACACTTGGCGATGAAGAGACTTTGTTAAACATAAATTATGATATTGCCCAAGAGAGAGATTAAGATTTGAAATTCCTTTCAGTGATACTACAAATAGCAAACAGACATTGAACTATATAAGGAGAGGAAGAGGGAGAGAGAGAGCGAGAGAGAGGAGTGGGCAGAGAGGGAAGGTGCAGACAGGAGAGAGAGAGAGAGAGAGAGAGAGAGAGAGAGAGAAAGAGTTTCATTCCACACACCTCCTCAACAATGCTTGATTTTCTTGTCACGAGTTGTTTACTACCCAGTGGAGGTGGTGATAATATGTAAACATAACCTTTAACCTTTGGTGACAGCGAGAACAACCACAAGAACTAAAGCAGCAACAACAAGAACAACAACAATCAATCAATCAATCAATCAATCAATCAATCAATCAAATCAATAACAAATCACTCACTTCCATGAGACAAAAGGCACCTTCTTTCTTTTTTTTTCTTCAATATTTGCATGCTTTATTGCATAGTATCAGTGTGGCGTTGCAGGTGAATCCATAGTCCACAAAGTATTTTATTGAGTTTATTTGTGTGCCATTTCTGCTTCTTTGGATAGTACACAGTTGTCAAGTGAAAAGGAAAGCTGAAAGAGGGGTCGACGTGCTCTTAAACGTCCATACCAGTCTTTTTGACATGTAAGTTCCAAGACATTCTTGCCTTGATTAAAAAAAAAAAACATAAATCAAGGTGGCCTTCTTTTGTAATAATCTTTTACAGTTACTGAAAGTTATTTTCTGCAGATGCACCACTGCCATAGGCTTCCATTGTATATGAAAATGTGTCTTAAAACACCACATAAACCCGCGAGTTATCCTTTATTAAACCCCTTGGGGAAATTCGTCCGCTGCATTTGACCCCTCTTAAGTGTTTAGGAGCAGTGGGCAGCCACACAGTGCGGCCCCTGGGGGACCAAGTACGCATTGGCAGGAGTATATACCTAGCAAGCATGTCTTCATTATGATGTGGGGGAAACATAGACATCTGAGATCATTTATTTTCCTGAAAATATTTTGTTTTTCTTCCCCCCTGAAAAGTTGCTCTATTGTACCTTAATAGGCACAATAATGTTGCCTAAAAAAGGAAGAGGAGGAATTCTTTCTGAGATACTGTATTATATCACAATGACAAAACCTCTCTGAAAACAAATGACACATAAGATGTTAGCATGGCGTTTTAGTCAGATGTGGTGACTTTCTTCAGTTTATGTGGCGTTTAAGACACATTTTCAGATTCACTGGAAGCCAATGGCAGTGGTGAATCGGCAGAAAATAACTACCACATTTTTCAGTAACAGTAAAAGATTATGAAAAAAGAAGGGTGACTTGGAAATCCATTTTTTCTTTCTTTTACCACACTGGTAGATGTGGGTTACATTCACATATATTCTTTAAGACCTGTAGATGGAAAATAACCCATAGTAAATCAAAATATAGGTCTATTTTACTTCACTATTTACTATCATTACCAACATCAACAAGCCTTTTACAGCCACAAAATATTGCACATACAATACAAAATGTCACCAAACCTACATAGAGACGTGAGTTTCAACTGACACTGCGGGGGGGTTGAGAGAACTAAACTGTCTGTCTAACTCACTAATTACCATACAGTCTGGGGAATGAAGAAGAAGATGGAGAGAGAGAGAGAGACAGAGAGAGAGAGAGAGAGAGGGAGAGAAGAGAAGAGAAAGGAGAGTTGGAAGGCTGCACTCCTAATTGGAGGGGAATTAATCTTTTTGATGTGTTAGAATCCCGTTAAAACTGAACCAGACAGAGGCCTCATGGCAGAGCAGCTGTCTGCCGAGAGAGAGAGAGAGAGAGAGAGAGAGAGAATAATAAGGCCAGAGTTATAGAATGGTATATTATTAGTATAATTATGAAGTATGTGTCTTGCGTCCCCTATCATGTCAATAAAGTGTTATATTTTAATTGAACTGAATTAAATGATACTGAACGCATTATTCACAAGTGTATTGCAGTCAGTCCTGATGACAAAAATGGGCCTCTATGAAAGAGTATCATTCAAAGTATCATTCCGAGTATTTTGTACCAGGCTAAGATGGGACATCTGAGAGAAAAGGATAAAGAGGATGAATGACATAGGGCTAGAGAGAATGTGTGTGTGTGTGTGTGTGTGAGAGAGAGAGAGAGAGAGAGATGGAGAGAGAGAGAGAGAGAGAGGGGGCAATGCCAACTCATTACTTATAGCCACAGTGAGCATTTTCAGTCCAGTCTCACGCTCTGTGGTCCCACGTTGGCCTTTTCTCAGAGACAGACAGAGAGAGAGAGAGAGAGAGAGAGTCAGAAAAAGTAAGTACAAATGTATTTCTATAGCACTTTTTAAAACAAATCATTACAAAAGTGCTTGACAGAAAGTACAAATAAACAAACAAAAAGCAATCAAGGAACAGTCAAGAAAACAAAAGAGAATAACTCATGCATTTCTGGTGGACAATGTCCAGAATGTCTGTATATCTATACCTGTCTGTACAGGACATCAAAGGATAAGGCTGGTGTAATGAAAAAGAAAAGAGAAAAAAAGTCTTCATATGTGTCGCCTACAAAAAGACCAAAACCAACAATGCATTTCCTCTACTTACGTAGTTGAAGTATGGTCTGTCCAGCCAACACCAGATAATAGCTCATATCCAGAGGTCACAGAACTCCATTGTTGTCCAGAAACTCTTAAAACAAGTCACAGCGCCGCACTGTTTTGGTCAGTATAACTCATCATTGAGACCAACACGAGCATCGTAGCTTTTCCTGGAACTACTTTATGAAGTGACAGCGATCGCCATCGGAAGCAGCTCTGGTTCAAGGCAGACTCGAGGTGATCGCTGCCACTTCATAAAGTCATTCTGGGGGAAACTACCGATGCTGAACGTTCGGTTTCAGTTTCTGGGTGTGCTTGTTACTAACTTCTGGGTGCTAGCGACTGATGAACGGATTTGAATGGCTTGCGGTAGAGTAATACACCCTCTACACGCTTTAGAAATCTGTTGAATGACACAAAATGAGAGTGTTGAGACAGGATGACTGGCTTCATGAAAAAGCAATGAATGAATTAACATAATCACCGGACAGGTGAATTTCCCCAAGGGGATTAATAAAGTAACTATCTATCTATCTATCTATCTATCTATCTATCTATAATTTCTATGTATAGCACTTGTGCGTTCTATGATTCGTGTCTTCACAGGCCTGTTTGTTTTTCCAATATATTGTAGCCCGAACACACAGGCTTGTCAAGACATGTATGACAGAACACAAGGACGTGTCTCTGTTGGGATGGCACCTGTCTCTCCCAAGCTGTGAGGGGGGGGGGAAGGTCAGAGGTGGGAGTAAGTCATACATGTGCAAGTTACAAGCAAGTCTAAAGTCTTAACCTTCAAGTCTCAAGCAAGTCCCAAGTCACTGGGCCTCAATTTAGTCTTACAGACAGGAAGCAAAGCCTGATGGCTATTTGTAACTCCTTGCCCCTGACATCTATTGTGTACCTCTCATGACCCAGGCTTGCAAAGACATTAATGTTACAAGAGGTACAAAATAGATGTCATTGGCAAGGAGTCACAAATACCCATCAGGCTTTGCTTCCTGTCTGTAAGACTAAGTTGAGGGCCAAAAAACCCCTATAGTGTGTAAGAACAAATTTGTGTGCAAGAACATTCCATGAAAGAGGCCCACTGTGTTTAGAATCAAACAAGTCATGTCGAGTCCCTGCTAAATGTCAAGCAAGACAAGTTAAGTCATTGCTCAGGTCGAGCAAGTCACAGAGCCATACTGTTGCTTTGGTTCAGCCATAGACATGGGTATTCTGCCTGGACTCAAGTGTGATGCACAATGCGCATGATCAGGGACTATGCTGTTCTGTTTACTGCTGTACATCCATAGAACGATAGAGCTTGTTGCCCTCTGAAGTACATTTTGTAATAAATACAATGCCCCTGTTTGTCATGATAATTCATTACGATTGAGAACTGGAAAGATGTGCTTGCAAACTGTATTTAATGATTTTAGCATACAATGGGAACGCATGGATTCCTGATTGAGAGGTCCCCAGCGTAGCACAGAGTATTGAGAGTAGAGGAAATGTATTGTAGGTTCGGATCTTTTTGTAGGATATGTTGACAATAAGAAAAATAAAATACACTGGCCTTATTCTTTAAATCGGCAAAGGACATTATCTTGCAGGCCTCTTGATTTTCCTTTTTATTCAACGCGTTTATTGGTGAGGAGGATAGACCTCAGTGGATACTAGACTAATGAAATAAGTTTATTTTACTGTGTTGTTCTCGATCATGTGTCATAACGTTAGGAGGATGCAACAAATGAATGATTAGTGTTATAGAATGTTGGATGAGCTACCAAGCCAAGGCAGCATCAGAAAGGCATATAAAGCTTTTGTGTAAACCTTATCACCGCAAACTGCTACGTGATTTAGAAGGCGTTTTGTTGTGGGCCGATGCGGTGTCAGACACTTTTCCGAGTCTCCCGGGAATAAAATAAAATATTGTCAATTACTGTTTTGTTGCAGCGAGCTGATGCTTTTAGCTCGTGGCTTTTGTGTTTTGCTTAATTGATCTGCTTGGATTTTGATGACCCTTGAGTTGATGAAGAGAGTTCAGTGGGCTCATGATGTGTTGTTTTGCTTGAGAGAGAGAGAGAGAGAGAGGAGAGAAGCGGTGCTGAGACTGGCTGCGCCGTGTGTGTGTGTGTGTGTGTGTGTTCTGTTTCTTTCCATTGGAGTGGTACAGGCTATTATAGCCTATCATGCAGCAATTAAAATATCACATTCCATTCTTGTGATCATTCAGCTCTGACCATGGATATTGCCAAGGTTATTATAATGAACTAAAACGAAACTAAAAACTAATACTAGGTGTGGAAAAAACAATGTTTTAGTTAACTGAAATAAAAACTAAAAACTAAACTTTAGAAAAAAACCCGAAAACTAACTGAAACTATATTGTGTCCTTAAAAAACGAACTAAAATAAAATAAAAATATACAGAAAATGTATTTAGGTTTTGTCTTTGTCAATTTGGTCAAATTTGTCAGCACAGCAAGCATGAGGAGGCATTTGTGCATAATGTTCACTGAGACTGTGAGTCAACTGCCTTCACAAAGTGATGTGTTGTATTACACAATACCTATTCTGAAGTTATTATATCTTGCCCCTGACAAATACCCCCCATATTATAATAGACAAAACAAAAAAACTCACCGACACTGAAACGAAACAATTTTAAACAATAAAAACTAAACTGAAACTAGCAAACCCACTCTGGAAACTAACTGAAACAAATGAATTAAAAAAATTGAAAAAATAAATAAATTGCAGAGGCTCTGTTCGAGCTTACTGAAAATGTGCAGCTGAGGATTCTATCCTTAAAGTGCTCCTCCTAGCGGTCAATTCTGCCAAGAGAGTGACTTACAGTACTGGGGTAAAAAATGTCTTCTGAGTCGTGTCCGTGGGGCCGGGCTCTTAGCCGGGCTCTCGCCTTATGTCACAGGGCTGCGCGCACAATACTGGCTCTCGGCCAGCAGGGGGCGCTCAGGTTACACCAGTGTAGTCTACTGTACTGTATGACCGTGGATTCTTCACGCTGAGCTACTAAGGAAACTCAGTTCACCAAAGCTGTTTAATAATAATAGCTGTTAAAACCTTAAAAGTCATTGTTGCAGCCTTTAGCAATTATTTTAAAACCGAGATGAGAAGATTTTGTCTCCTAATAATTTCATCTGACATTGTATTGTATTTTTGTATTTTCTTACTTGGGGAAGAGATTTATCCCTCCACCACACCTGATACATATACTTTTTTTTTAAATCTTAATACAACTTACTAATGAGATGACTTGGGCAGTGGGAAACAGGGGTTCAATTCCTGATAGCTTACAATTTATCATAATCAAAGGGGAGAAGAATATGATTAGAACTATCAATCTTCCACATCAGATTGAGTTTGTCATAGGTCTAGTAGCAGAGTCTGTGTAACTTGTATTTAGGCAACATAAATATAAATTATTCTGATAAAATGTATTGTCAGTTCAGAATGATGAGTAGGCAAAAAGGCAAAAAGTTGTCCAAATATGTTTTATGTGAAACAATATAGGCTCCTATTTGGCTGTAGGCCTACTTTTCATAATAGTGTAGGCTACTGGGCTTCTTGATAGGCTACTCAATGCCCTGTATACTGATTTTGATAGTGACATTTACATTTAGCCTACAATTAGTTATAGGATTAGTTATAGGAGATATCAAACTGAGCAAAATCGAACAAAGAAGTAACGTTGACTTGAAAGTAAACAGTGTTTACTGCAAACGCCAGCAGCAAACAATGTATTATTTGAGGGCACCACTAACCACAAACATTATACGGGTAATTAAACAATACATACATTGGAAGTTCTAAAAGGGTGTGGGGAGGAGTTGAACCGTGGTCTCTCGTCTCACGCCCGACCTAAACCACTCATCCACCAGCTCTTACAAAATATTTTGACAAAGAATCGGATACAGCTTTTGTCTGTTATGCAGTCATTCAGTTGTAACTCTGCATTCATCAGTGCCTATGCCTCATAAATATTTCATTATTTGATCTGAACTCACTATCTCAAACATATGTTAACGTTAGAATCCAAGCCCCAAAAAATTAATTTCACATTGAACTTTGGTAACTTAACTAGGACAGGATGGATTAGACGAGGATGCCTTTACCTTCCTTTTTTGAAATGAAAACATTTTAATTTGACTTCACATGTTGTAATATTTCATTCATGTAACAACAGTAAGAAGGATGGAGGAACTTCTACTTCCCCAGGGGGTCAGCTGAGAAAAGAAAAGAAGAAAAAAAAAAGATCCATGTGTAAATCTGTACTCTCAGTTTAGAAATCTGTACGCACAGTTTATAAACCGTGCCCTCAGATTGGTAATCCATACCCACGGCTTTGTAAACCGTGCCCTCGAATTACGAATTCATGTCCATGGATTTGGAAACTGTGCCCTTGGATTTGCAATTCATGCGCTCAAACAATTTTTTTTCTTCAGAGAACAGGGACCTTCATGCATGGAGCTTTTGGACGGTGACCGCATCCAGCAAGTAAGTCCAATTTATCTAGACTTAAAGGTACATTTAAGGCTATATTGTGCGTTCAGCTTTCATTGTGTAACATTGTATTTATTGTGCTTTTCACTCCAAATCCAACCTTTCAATTTGAGGCTAGCGTGGAAGCAGCTAATGTAGCTTCCCAGGCTTTCTTATTGGCCAGACTTTGTGTCACGATGCTAGAGACTGCTTTTCCAGTTATCAAGCGTCAAACAGGGTGAAGACAATCTTGAGTTTCCAATTACTCTGGGCAACGTTAAGGTGACCAGATTTTCAAAACCCAAACCGGGACACTATGTGCCATGTGTATGTCATGCACGTGCATGACCATGCACACGTTTAGTGTTGTGTAGTCCAATTTATCTAGATTTAAGGGTATATGTAATGCTATATTATGTTATGCATTGGACAACATTGGACTACTTGTCAATATGATACAGATGAAAAGCTAAGTGGATATGTGCCCAACATTGGAGACCGGATAGCTATTCGGCAGCTATGCAGAAGAGAAGTGGCTGCGCTGGAAGGAACCACCACAACCGTCTCTAAGGCTACGAAAAGCCTGATGGCAAAAATAAAACAAAGGCCCCCAAGAGAGGTCATGGGGATGATCGCTCAGAAAAACTGTATGGAAATGTCGCGGTGGGCTGATTTTATATTGAATTATGTTCCAAGTTTGGACTGTGGGGGGAGAAATGGGGAATGTGCGAAAAACCAAAAAACAATTGAACTGAAAGACTGATCTGATGGTTGGGGGAGTGTAAATTTAACTGAGAAACTGATTGGAGGGGAGGGAAGTGGTATTTTCTTGTGCGTGCTGTTTTGGTTTGCTGTGTGCCTTGCCTCTTCTCCTCTTTTCTAAAGTGTGTATTAGGACTTGATCTGATTGTTGAGTGCATCCTTTCTCTCCTTGCCTTCGCTCTTCTCCACCTCTTCACCCCCGCCGCTGCCGACGGAGGCCAGGAAAAGTGAAAATATTGAGACTGTATTTATCATGCTAAAATACTGACACTGATGCAGATGAAACACTGAATGCTGCTACCTCACCTGGTGAATCACAAAATGCATCTGCCCTCACAAGTGAATCACCCCGTGCAGCCACTGCCTCACATGGAACTGATTTCACTACTGGAACTCCCAGTGGAACCGATTCTACAACTGGAACTCCCAGTAGAACTGCTTTCACAACTGGAACTCCCAGTTGAACTGCTTTCACTACTGGAACTCCCAGAGGAACTGCTTTCACTACTGGAACTCCCAGTGGAACTGCTTTCACTACTGGAACTCCCAGTGGAACTGCTTTCACTACTGGAACTCCCAGTAGAACTGCTTTCACAACTGGAACTCCCAGTTGAACTGCTTTCACTACTGGAACTCCCAGAGGAACTGCTTTCACAACTGGAACTCCCAGTGGAACTGCTTTCACTACTGGAACTCCCAGTGGAACTGCTTTCACTACTGGAACTCCCAGTAGAACTGCTTTCACAACTGACTCAGCCCAGACTTGCTATTCTACAGCTACTTGTTCTATTGCATTGCATCTGCAGTTCTCCTGACTATGTCCAACAAGGATCTGTGGGAGGGATTTCAAGTTCTTCCAGTACTTCAGACGTATGATATTTAGACTTGGTCCTCAAAATGAATGGAGGTGAATGAGGAGCCTGACACCTGGGAGGAACGGTGGTGTGGAGAAGCAGTGGTCACTAGTTTACATGTTGATGACTTTAGATAGAGGTAAGACTGCTGATTTTTTTTTGAAGTTCTTCTAAAGTTAAATATCTCTTCGACAGTTTCTGCTAAACTGTCAAAATGTTTCCGGCGAAACAGAAAGTTCTTCAGGATTCGATTCAGAATTGTCAGGCTGAGAACGATCCTGTGTTTTACACGTAAAATATGGAGGATGTCCTCATATTTCAAGCCCAAGATAAAGTAAAGTTCTATTAACTCCAGTTCATCCATGGCAGGATGAAGGATCAAGGATGACTGATGAAAGGTTAGGGTTACTTTTTACTACTTCTCACTTACACATTGCCAAGAGAGAGAAAAGGACGAGGAGAAAGATTATTGGTGTGTGCTCTTGGATGATGTGAGTGTGTGTTTGTGTGGAAGCGGGTCTCAGATGTTGGAAAGCCACAACCTACATCTTAAACTCCAGGGGGAACCCCTTCACCTCCGCCTGTGTGTGTATGCGTGCTTGCTTGTGTGCTTGTGAGCGAGTGAGGTAGTGAGAAGTTCACATAAGTGTGTCCATGCTTGCTTGTGTGTGTGTATGTGTGTTGGAGAGTTAAAAGCTTAATGGCCAGCTCTCCACGACCATAAATCTTGCGGACAGGGTTCTGCTTGGTAATTGAAGGTTTGCTCCATTTTGCCTTTTGGCCCGTGGACCTCATGTCGACCACCAGTTCCCGTGTTCCCCACGGGAAATTTTCACACCTCTTTGTAGCCATTTAGTTATAGCGACCGAGAACTCAATACTCTTACCGGTATTCACTATGATGTGACCTGTGTTTTGGATATATTAATCGTTTTATAAAACATCTGGAAGTGGAAGCGTTTTTGTAAATGTTTTTGTACTGCGGAATTGGAGCCAATATATTAATCGTTTTATAAAACATCTGGAAGTATTGTTTTATGTTTATTTTTTGTAAGTGTTTTTAATGTTTTCTTAAATGTTTTTGTATCTGGGGTTGATACAAGGAAATTAAATGTATTGGATGAGAGGGAGCTGGCCAAGAATGTGATCCAGCAGCTTGTTTCCTGTTCATGTTTTTCCAATAAAAATGTTGTATTCTTGCGCAGATCTAAGTATGCAGATGTTTTTCTCATTCAGGGTATCCAGGGATAAAAGACCAGCAAGTTGTCCAGATAACTTTAAAAAAAAGACTTAGTGACATCTTTTCATTTTGGATTTGAATCTTTAAAGTAAACATATTAGGTTTAGGAATGTGATTCAACGTACATATTGATAATTTTTAATTACGAACAAAATATCAAGTTATTAAATTATATTTTTTATAGGTTGTCTGGCTACCTACATAATCCTGATTTGTGGAATACCCCCTGCTTATAGGGGCTCACTAACCTGCAAATATGGATATCTGCAAAGGTTACAATATCAGTGTAGAAAAGGCTTTTCTGAATTTTAACAATTTTGTCAATGTAAAAAGCTATGTTTTAGATTTTGCACAGAGCTGCTAATATATACAGTCATCACAGTTTCAACTCTACATAATTTTCTTGATACTGGAAATGAGATTACACATGAGAAGGCTCTAAAATGCTTGTAAAACTACAGTCAAATGTGAACAGATAAAAGAGTAAATCTTTTAAAGAGCAAGTAGTTAAGATATCAGTCTGAATCAATCACTTTATTTTGGCGAGTCCAAAAACTCGAAAGGAATTTGTCTTTATATATACATACACACACACACACACACACACACACACACACACACACACACACACACACACACACACACACACTATTGGGCTACACCCCCTTTTCCACATCTCAGGGCTCAACAATCTAATATATTTTTAACTTGTCTCCTCACTATCTACATATTGCCTTCATACTTGAAGTGGATTTAATAGATAAAATCAATAAGTAGACCAGGTATTACTGATAGGAGTACTGATAGGACTTTACTTGATATTCTGTAGAACATTGTGGGGGAACATTCTTTATTGGCTACAGTTAAAATGTATCTAACCAAATGTCAAACCTCACATGTTATTTTCTCCTTTCATTAACATTAAATAGAATTGTACTAGTAGACTAATTGATCAAGAGTATTTTAGTCCGATATCGGGTCGATACTATCATCCGTATTGGCGCACCTCTATAAATAAGGGATTGTCGTTTTTACATAGTCAGCGTACTGTGTTTTACATAAACTACAAATGTTTATATACCACTTTAAACCCAATAATCCTTTACATCCTGGTTTCTTAAAACTACGTGTTGGAACCCAAAATGGGTTGCGGGTCTTTTTCCGGTGGGTAACCACATGACAACAGTGTTGCGTTTCAATGAGCCAGGGTCCCATGACAGGAAAAGAAAAATCTTATTTGGGTCCTTGACTTGAAAAGTTTAGGGGTCTCAGTTTGGAGTATTCACATTATGCGAAAAAATTGGTGACTATAGCACGAGATTACATGAGAGGCTGAAATGGACTAAGTGTGAAAACACCCTAAGAAACCATGCTTTACATTGCAATAAATCATAATCTACAACATAAGATAACACATTAAAAGCTATGCCAATGGGATGAAAATGGGCGGGACTTTTACACAGGTACTATCGTTAACACTGAGGCACAGTAAGCCCTGTTAACACAGTAAGCCCAGTTAACACAGTAAGCCCTGTTAACACAGTAAGCCCATTTAACACAGTAAGCCCTGTTAACACAGTAAGCCCAGTTAACACAGTAAGCCCTGTTAACACAGTATGCCCAGTTAACACAGTAAGCCCAGTTAACACAGTAAGCCCGCCAATAGTGTAGCTCAAGTGACTCATTCCAGTAAGTGAGGGAGACTTGGTTAGTCTGTTTATTCATGGCAGGATGAAGGATCAAGGATGACTGATGAGAGGTCAGGGTAACTTCTTCCTTCTTCTCACTTAACACATTGCCTAGAGAGAGAGAAACACAGACGAGGAGAAAGATTATTGGTGACTTCAATAAAACT